>WTSP01011763.1:16105-50241 GCA_025331215.1 Actenoides lindsayi | reverse complement strand
GGCTCCACTTTTTTTTTTTTTTTTTTTTTTTTTTTCCCTCCCTTTTCTTGCCTAACAAACTGTTTTTATTCACCCCTGGTGGTTTTCCTTTTCCGCCCCCCCCCCCCCCCTTGATTATCTCCTTCCATCCCCCTGTGTAGAGGGAAGTGAGCAAATGGCTGTGTGGTGCTTAATCTAACTGGGGTTAAACCATGACAGGAGGTCAGGCAGTAGATATTATTAATACTTTAGGACATGGAAGTATTTACACTCTTGTACCCTTGGCTGACAGCAAGCAGTACATATTCTTAACATTTAAGGACATTTAAGTATTGACACCGTACTTACATTCTGTGACAAAGAAGTTGAGCATAGTCAGGACAACAGTGTGGCCACTGAACATATAATCTCCACACGTATGTACTCCAGTCAGAGTCATTCCAAAGCCACTCCATATTGCAAATGCCCGCTGGAGTTTTGCCCAGACACTGCCATACAACTGAAAGACAGTGACATTAAACTTCAGTGAGCTCCAGCCCCACTGCACAAGCAGTATGTCCTTAAAGTTAGCTCTATAGCACTATGTATGTTTAATATCATTTATGACATTGGGTCTTTTACTAAAATTCAGCTTAGCACATCTCTGGACTTTACTGTAGCAGTGAGTCACATTAGTAACTACAGTTTCTAATTGTATTCATCGTAACTCTAACGAAACCTGGAATTCAGAACAACTATTTTGTTGCACATGATTTACATACAGTCTGTCACCTTTTTTGGAATATATTCAACCTCCCAGTGTGTCATTGTCAAGCTTCCAATACATTAATCTCAAACATCTTCTAACAAAAAGTTAGGATAAACCCATAAAATCCCGTGTTCTATGCAATATCCCTTACTAGAAAGGGTGAAATAGTAATTTTGTGGTTTGGTTTTTTTTTTTCAAAACCACGCATCCAACGATCTCAAGAAGCAATTATTCCATTTTCAACCTTTCTTCATGAAGTCAGTATCTGAAGTGCACACTCTGATGTATTCTCTCTGGTTTACATTCTGAACACCCTTCCCCAAGTAACTGTCTCCTCTCTGAAGTGGCAAATGCTTCCAAGACCCTTCAGGATGATTGCCAGCATAATCGTATTTAACGAAGGCACGTGAACAGAAGAGAAACACCATTCTACAAACACACAACTAACATTATGGTCACGACAATCTTAATCATATCTTAAGTAAAAAAAAAAAAAAAGAAGGAAAAAAGGAAACAAGAAAAATGATTTCAGGCATTATTTCAAGTTTTTACCTTTCCAGTACACTGCAAGTGCTGTCCTGGCACAGAGAGTGAGGTAACAAACATTGTAATGCAACGTAGTAAGAACACTGTTCCCATGAGGCTGCACAGCCTTCGTAGAAGTATAGATCTAGGAAAAGCACATAGCAACTGATCGCAAGAATCCAAATATATTGTATCCTTAAATCAGGGAAATGATGATAAAAATATTGCCCCCATGCCCCAACTTAATCCCATCAAGTCCCTTCATCACTGCTGCAAGTTTCACAGATTTTTTTAATTTATTTTTTTTAAGTAATACTGTAAAAGTAGGGCTCCACATGACACAGTGAGACACTGCAGCAAGCTTACTATCAGCAAAAGGTACAGCTCCACTTTTCTGCAGCTACAATTGTATTAGCTTTGGCACTTACACCTTCTGTTGGCAAAATGATTTAAAAAAAAAAAAATCAACAAACTGGTAAAAATTTAACTTAAAATACACACACAAAAAGGGTGTTTTAATCTTCAGTGACAGCAAGAGGCTAGGCTGGCCCTGTCATCCTGTAGAGTTTCATTCTCATAGGCTTTTCTTATATACAAAACTGTTACAGTATGAGAGTATATAGTGACAATTCGCTGCAACACATATGTTCTGAAGTAAATTACACATAAATCTGTCAGAAAAGTAAATTCAGATTACTCCTTTGTAAGATTTACAAGTCACCACTCTTGATTAAATCCTTCCTAATCCATTTTAACAGGGATATATTAGAAGTTTTCAAGATTCTTATTGAATGCAGAGTCTTAAACAATCGTCAAACTCTTGCTACAGTCCTTTCTCTGAATCGATGTCCCAGCTCATTTGAATTCTATATACAGTACCTGTGCTTGTGGAGCAGAAGAACCAACAGCCAAATGTAGCAAAGAATTACACCACATACTTCAGTCATAGCAAAAGCCCACGGTATCCTAGGGACACTGATAAAAGAGGATGAAGCAAGAAAGTTACAATAGAAAGGCTTGATTTTTCTTTCTAGTCTCAGCAGTGAGAATAAAGACATATAAAGCTCTAACATCAAAACTAACTTGCACTAATCTGACAACAGTTTAAACTACAGCCAGAAATTACTTTGTTAGTCTGAATAAAAGAGAATTTAAATTATTCATAATTCTATTATTTCTTTTCTAATAACCTATTTTCCACAAAAATTTACACAGAATTCACTAAGACAAAGAAAATTTCCAGTAGGCTTTCTTAATTTACACGTGTGATTTGCTAACAATGTGTTCTTCTACCAGTTTCCCAACAACCTTTTTCATTCTGACACAAACTTGCATCATGTCAATTATGCTGCATATTCTTATAAAATGTCATGTCAGCACAAATAAGGAAATACTGGAAAGTCTGAAATCCTAATTACTCGTAATGAAGCAGAACTGCACAGAAAAGTATTGGGAAAAATAAAAATTGCTTTCAAAGTTTGATTTCAGTGATAATTACTCTATGCAAACCTTTTAGCCTTGCTTGTCAGAAGATTTAAAACTTTCTTGCACACATACAGCACCAGTAACAATTTCCACTGCAATTTCACCAAAGTACAGATCAACAGATTTCAGGAGAGGCTGCTCTCATAGTTTTGTATTCCCCCGATACAAAGGGATAGCAAAGCGCTGCTCAAATGCTAGCTTTGTAGTAATTCCCTCACATTGTTTTGTGAGCTGTGGCTTTCTGACCTCCCCCATCCTCCTGCCCACTGAATACCACGGTAGTGCCCTGGGAACAAAATCCAATGAGGCCATAGCTCCCATTCTCTCTCCCCTCCTCCACTCTGCAGGATGTGGTCCATCCTTGCTGAGTTGTATCTAAATTTAAGGGGGAGGGTGGCTGTGGGGTGTGTGTGGGAGTGGATGTCTGCACACTTAGTCAAAAAGATTACAGACTCCTACTGAATTCATGAAAATGGAAATTACCAGCAGGAATAAGATCACAAAGACTGAATTCTTCAACAGTTCATCTTGTCTTTTAAAACACTCTAAGCAGTAAGTTCTCTAAGGTGCAAGTGCATTCCATCAAAGGGAGCTTTTATCCTTTATTAACTCTGTATTGAATGACTAGAATTTCACCTTTGCTACTGTGGGTCTTTTCTGCCTGAAGAGGAGTAATCTCTTTAAAGAACGAGCAAGCACTTCATAAGTCACAACAGTGTTTCAGTACACAGATACTCTATTCAGTCTACCTCAGTTTCCCTAAACCATCTTCAACAAGTTGAAAGTGGGGAGCGAGCAAAAACAGAGAATCAAGACTATACCCCTTCAACTTCCTTGCTCACTGCCAGACCAAAATATTCCTTCATCAAAAGTTCTTCTGTCTCAAGACACATTAAGCTTCATAGCAGCATCTGGATTTCAGAAAAATCATGTGACTACTTATCTATGCCAGCTGACCTTCACGACTTCTGCTAGAATGAGAGGATGGACAAATTCAGTCCTGTGTTGTGATTAGCTAAAGATGTACAATTAAATACAAACCGAGTAGAACAACAGCTCATTTTCTTTTCCCCTGAGAAGACTAAATCTCTGCATCTAACTGATGCACTTGTCAATCTTAGCAGAATAGTTCACTACACTCTAATGACAATTTTGCAGAGACACCAAGAGCACATGAAACTTTGCAAATGAAGAAAAGCAGCCTACGCTTTAACCATCAAGCTACTATTTTGTTGTAAAAGAAAGCTTCTTACCTATCCAGAAATATATCTGGTAGAGGTGGATATGTTTGCATGTCAGGTACTCGCTCGTGTACTATAACCATAACGAATGACGTAAAGCCAAACACTATGAAGACATACACACAACTTAAAATGGTTTTCCAATACTCTGGGTCCAGTCTGCGAGCAGAGTGTTTGTTTTTGCCATTTGCATATTGATACTGATCACCATTCAAGTCAGCAATTGGTCCATCATAGTCCCGAGGTACTTCACCATTACAAAACCAATCTGTACCCTGTAGTGAGCCAATACTCGGGCACACCGTGCCGACGTGGCTATCGCTATTGTAACCCAGCTCTTCTAGGACGTCGATATGTTGCTTCTGTAGTTTGCGTATGGACAACATTAGCCTTTTGATATCCCCCAGGATTTTGATTTCCAAAGGAGGGGATCGTAAATCATACTCAGTAAGTGTCAGTAGTGTAATTCCATCTAGCCTGTGTCTATTGCACAAAACGTCCACGTATTCACAGAAGCCTTCTTCCTTCAGCCACTTGGCCACATTCTTGGTAGTCCAACGTCGAATGCAAAGCTGGTTATTGCCTGCCATCATCCTTCTCTGTCCACCAATAAAATGGACCTATTGCATACTGGAGAAAGAGACAAGACATGAATGTTTCACAAAGATTACCAAAATGTCAGTGTATTTTGTGCAATTTTAGATGCTTAATTAGCCAAAGGTTTTTTACAGAAGAGCCGGCAAAAGAATATCATTTACTAGGTAAGTAATAGTAAAATATTTGTAAAACATTTTTTATTCAAGCAGAACTAAATTAACATTATCTCACTTGTTCCTAAATAGAAATTTTAAGCTACCAAGAAGCAGAACATTTCCTAATGTACTGTCTACTTTCATTCTCTTGTTAAAAAAAAAAACTAAGTGCAATTTTCTTAATTATACTAGACAATGAAAACCAAAGATAACTCTATTTAAATAGCAGCTTAACCATTAGTCTTTTTCCCTGTTTGCAGTTCACAAACCAATCAAGAAAGTATAGCCAGCAACCATGTAAAACTGAATTAAAGCTAAAATAATACATTAGAGGTACAACACATTCCAGTGTTTTGAAATACATACTGAAGGTCTGGTGACATGACTTTCCCCCTCCCAACACTTGCGAGTAAACCTACGACTACGTATCTACAATAATATTGACCTGAAGCATCTCAGTTGTATGTGGATGGTGCAGCCATCGTATTTCTATCTTTGTTTCATCTCAGTAATTAAGACAGATGATTATATTGTGTATCCTTTAAAATATTCAGCTCTCAAAATAACATTACTAGAAATGAAGCATTAGCTTTAATTCCAAAGCACCTTCAAAAGCGATGTTATGATATATAACACAGTAACACACCAAACACAGAAAAGTAGTATTCTCCTCATACAGGTGGCTCCACAATTGTTTTCTTGACTCCAGAATACTGTCTGAAGGAATGCGAGACATCTCAGAAACATTTTATTCACATGGAGGTGACGAGTCACCAGAACAACTTAGAACAACCACCAGAAAAAAAAATAACTACATACTGTTACGTGGAATCCACGAAAGCACTTTGCAAGTGTAACCAGTGAAGTAATAAAAAGCTCATCTGATATTTCAGACCCACAGCAGCAGAGAATGGATTTGTGCATAATTTATGCTTAGTGGCTCATGTGCAGCTACCATCTAAGAAAGAGCTACAGTTTCATAGCTCTTTTGTACTTGAAAGAAGCGGTCTAATTAACAAGAATGTTTCAATCATGCCAACCAAATCTCAGAAAATACAAGACAGTACAATAAGCTAGTGCCACATACGTCAGTCAAGGTTTTCAGAACGCAGGCAAGCAAACAGTCTATTTAATCTATTATTTAGTTTCCCTATATTGTAAACAGGTGCTCAAACTCATCATGAATATTCAACAGTTTTACATCTTTTCGAGGCAGGGCTCTTCCAAAACCAGAAGCTCTTTCCTTCTCACTTCTCTTTTTAAAGAGGTACTATACCTATTGTTAGTAGTAGCTCTTAATTATTGGATGCAACTTTTTCTTCCAGCTTACATCTAATAAGACCGCACATTATTTGGTTTGTATCAGAGAAGATTCAATTTATCCAACAAGACTTTTCCAGCAGCACAAAAGAAATAGTTTGTAAGAAAAATAAGCACACAAACGAAAGCTGCCCTTTCAAAAGAATAAAGGGAGCAATACTTCTGAAGATACTCTCTCTGGAGTTGATTGTATATTAACAACATGTACTTAATGCATAATTTTAATTTCTCAAAACTCTATACAATCAATATGTATATAAGCTTTAATACGCTGATTTAAATAGTTGCCCAAACATCCATAAAGCGCTACTAGAATCCCTGCATTTACTGTACTCCTCCATATAAAAGGATATATTGTCATTTATGTGTTACCTATTTTTTGAAGTTTTGCTCAAAACAACTGTAACAACTACTTTGCTCATGCAGCTATTAACAAAACAAATTACGACACTTAATTTGCAATTAATGAGCAGTTAATTGACCTTTTTTCTACTACATATTTTTATCTTACTCCAGTAAAACATGCAAACAAACTCGAGCTGCCTATCTGGACTTACAGCTTTCCTTATTTAGAAATACAGATGAAATATTGAAGGAAAAAAAAAAATTAATCACAGTGGTTTTTATAAGACTGTAATTACCACAAGTTTTCTAAAAGCAGTGAATTTAGACTCCCAAAAATACACTCAACTTACCAATTTGTCTTCTAACTAAAGCAACTTCTGAGTGCAAAGGCAGAAAACTCTCCCTAACCCAGGAGAATTCTGTTCACCCATCACAAATCAAGTAGCCTGACACCAGCCTAGTGTTTCTTCAGCTGGCAATGCAGGAATAAATACCAATCCTTATCAACTGAGCAATAAAAGTAACCTTACAACACTGAATAAGCACACCTATCATAGGTCACTATAGAATGGGCTGGACCTGGGAGAAAGTCTACAGTAAACTTAAGATGTACCTGATAGGACCTGCTCCATTTCAACAAAAGAAACAAGCACTTAAACAAAACCCAAACCTTTCCACACAGCTGGAAGCCAATTTTGTTTCAATAGCAACCATTAAGATCAGTTTTGATGACAAGGCAATTTCATCAAACTCAGAAACTGCCTTCTCCTTCAGACTACTCATTTAGTGCCACTTGTGTAGTTCAAAGGGTAAAAAGCACTTTCCCTAATAATCTTAGCACTTGGAATACAATGCAGATCTCTGTGCTCAACTGCTCCTGTTCATTTTTGAAGCTTAAGAATGCTACACAACATTTCCAACACAACCAGTCTGCAACCGCCAGACTAACTAATGTAGCAGAAGAGACTAAGTCACCTCAATAACTGCACTCATCTGCTTAAAGAAAACTGGTAAATACTTTGCCTTCTACGTTACTGGTTTTATTGCTGAAACCATATAATGGATAACATTATTTAATGATGAATAACACACATGAGTAACACAGAGCAAGCACAGACTTCAGTGTCAGAGTGCAAAATATCCTTTTTGCCTGACATCAGCAACGTCTGTAGCTAGACAGCTGATTACTTTCCTGCTACTGTGACTTTATACTTAGTCAGCTCATCAGCAGTATGTATCATGTGTCCCGGTTCCCTTTTTCCTTCCATAGCCTTTCAATTAACAGCACGAACACAACTGAACATGAACTTCATGAGTATGTGTATAGGTATTTTTTTTTTTTAAGAGAAAAATGTTACTTTATGAACCACGAACATTTCTATAATTTGGTTAGGGCATTTTAAGAAATGAGATGCCTCTGAGAAACAGAGCATACCCTAACTGTTAGCACAGTATTTGTCCTAGCTGTATATTTACTTATAGAAAATTCACCTCTCTCAAAATGATTATCCACAATTCTATCAAGTTTTCCTCTACTGAAATACTGCTGGTCAACCATGAAGTCCATAACTCTCCTAGCATACAGACTCTGAGTCAGTATACTGAGGCAAAAATGGGGAAAGTTGAATATGATTATTGCTACTCTAACCATGGAAAAGTAGCATTAATATCACACTAACATTAGGCTGCAAGCTTGTTACCAAAACAAACAACTCGATTACACCAGAATCATTGCTGAAGGGTTAAATAAGATCCTAGTTATGCCCAAAGCAGTTAGTGGAACACTGACTTGTTTATTCCAGACATGCATGCAAAACTCTACTAGCACCATTACTGCTTCACCCCGTGCCTCTATGTGCCTGGCACTCCCCTTGCTGACATGCCTCCTGGTTTTTTTTCCCCCAGCTAGGTTCCATTCTCACCATCCTGGAGAGGAATTTCAGGAAGGACGCTTAAGAACTACCAGATCTCAAGTGACTTAATCTGCATTTCTCCATGGAAGGTTTCAAGATGAAGTTCGAATATAAGCAATTCCAACTCAGCTCTTCCTTTGCTGGGTCCACTGGCCAGGGAGTGCTACATCTCACACCTCGGGGGAAGAGTTTTTCTGTACAAAAGCTGCTGGTGCACAATGTGGACAAGACCCAGGTTTGAGGTCTTGGGTCCCCAGGACATAAGAGCCACACCTAAAACGTGCACTGAGCCAGCCTGCAATCAGGGTACTGTCACATACCAACTTCGTAATGCTGTGCTGGAAAAAGAACATACAGCACTGCCTTGTTATGCATCAGAAGCCTCAGATACTCTGCTGACTTTCATCAGAAGACTGTCACTTGTTCTTCCTGAAAACTCTTAAGTAAATAACACTTCAGTGCTTATTTAAAGCAAATAGCACCAAAAGTTTAATTGCCATATAGCATGCAGTGACTTGATCCTTACTTTCTAAATGCCAGCACATATAGCACAGTATCTCGTAAACAAAAGGAGAAAAAGAACACTTGCAAAAACAATACATGATTTTTTAACTTTTTTTTAATAGCTACCATGCTATATATAGAACTGATCAAATGCAGCAAAATGCCCACCGTGAGACTGAAAAATTGGGTATTTTCCTGAAGCAAGCATACAGTATCTTCAAATGCAAAAATATCCTTGTAAAACTCGCATTCAGTTTCACACGGTGACTTTGCTATCAGAGTTGCTTCATAAACTTTTCTAGTAAGTGAGATTATCGGCAGCATTTTAACTGTACTCAAAGGTCTTAGTGCTATTTATGAAGGTAATACAAGAACTCTCATAAAGTAACACTTCTTTAGTTTATTGCATGTCTTGGATTTTAAAGCATCAGGGAAGATGTGCTTTTTGAGAATTATTTATTGGAAGTGCTGCACTGTGGAAAATATAGAACTGCTACTGTAAAATCAAAGATTAGCTCCACACATTTAGAAAAGCCTTTCTGTTGGAACACTGCCACGCAAAACTGGCAGCAGCTACTACAGAAAGTCCTGAAAGCTAAACATATTTGTCTTAAGAACCACAAAGTGCAGTTACACAGTGCAGCAAGCTGCACAGAACACACGCTGCTCCCTGACTTTTACACCTTATTAGACCAAATGGGTTGTATGACACTCAAGCGAACGCTAAGAGCGGCTCAACTATTAATCTACTAACCAGCTAACAAAATATATTTATCCTACCATCATAATTCGAGGCGCACACAAGTGATTTTACACAACTGATCAAATACTACGCCACTTATCTTAGGATGTAATTAATTGATATTTGTACAAGCTCTTGAACATTTCACATGCTAAATGTCAAGTGTCAAGTATTTTTTCCTCCAACTTTGAGAAATAGCATATCCGTCTCATAATGCAATGTTTGCTGCTCTTCATCCTTACACAACTTAGAAGTAAAACAATTCAGGTTTGCCTTTCCCCTTTTATTTCTTTCTTTTCTTCTCACACCCCCATCTCTTATGGTGTTAATAGGGGAAAACATGAACAAACTCTCCATCCCAATTCACACCACAACAATATCTGAAGTGAAACCATATTTGTTCATACTCCTCACAATCATTTATAACCAGATCTTCCTCATTTAGTGAAAAATCTAGAAGCCTTCCTCATTTTAGATGCATTAATAAACAAAAAACCAAAACAAAAAAAACACCTTTTAAAATGATGTGATTATCAAATAAAATGTAATGTAGTTTATGGGTCTCAATCCAGCTTAGTGGGCTGCAAAACTGATCTCTGTACAAACAAAAGTGATACTACAGAGCCTAAATGATTGCAATTCCTAGCCCAAGCTGTGTTTTTAATTGTATACCAAACCCACCCCCCCCATCAGCTGGCAAAAAGAAGATCGCACAGAAGAGCAAAGAAGACAATTAAAAATTCTTGCTCTTTACAAATCTACAGAATGATTCCTTCGCACCTAAACAGCGCTTTCGCAACGAGAACTTACAAAACTTCCCACAGGATTTCCTTCCATTTGGTATAACAATCACTTCCTCCCATCCGCCTGAGGTACTGCCACCTTTTTTCTCTATCACAGAAAGCAAAAGCAAGAACAAGACAACGGGAATTTCTTGACTACTGAAATCCAGCAAGAGGCACTCCCTGCCAAAGGCGAGGGCGATTTAAACACCAGGAACCCTGGATCTTGCTGAGCTCTTGCCGCTCCAGAGCCGCGTGGAGGTGTCACAGAGGCCGCGTCCAGCTGCACGCGGGAGCTCTGTGGACACGCAGCGCGCTTCCCACGCGCGGAACCTTCCACCGAGTCGTCGTACAACGCCAAATGGGCGCTGGGTTTCTACAAAACGAGTTTTTCACACCGGAGCACCAAATGCAAAATCATGAGACCGCACTTCAACTCCAACGCACGCTTCAACACGCTAATAAATACGTGAGCATTAAAGCCGCCTCTCCTTTGCCTCTTCTTCCATCAAACTACAGAGCCGAAAACCCCTCCCCTTTTGAATTATTATTGTTATGCCGATCGAGTACCAACCGGCAATCGCTAAGTGAACAGCCTGAGAGGCCACCTAAAGCATTAGCGACGTAGATTTGAAGAACTGCACGGATAACAGTTCCTGCGGAGTCTCAGCTTTGCGAGCACAGGCAGGCCCTCAACTCAAGCGCAATCTGTCCCACGCAGCCAGGCTGGGACACTGAAAAATCCCAACGCTCGGAACAGCACACCCGCAAAACACCAACGGCACTTTCCACGCTGCCTTCTTAATTATCAAATCGAGCACGCTTAAAAACTTCTTCGCTCAATGTGAAATACTTCGCCCTCAGAAAACTCCTCTCAATTTTACACCGCCGTCAGAGAAACCAGCAAGACAGCCTAACGTCTCTTTTGTCCCAGTACGACTGGTTTGCCGTCTAACCGAAAGAACGACACACAGCATCGCTCCCAGAAATCGTGTGTTTCCTGTGCGGGCTGACAGAGCAATGAAAAACCCAACGATTTCCCTCTCTCCCCACACCTGCCTCAAGGGAAAAAGCGCAGCCCCGGCAGCCCCCAGCCTCTCGCGACCTGAGCGGCTTTCGCTCAGCAGGCTGCAGACCCTGCCCCCTCCCCGACGAACGCGTCCGCACCCTCTCCTCTGCTGAGGGTTCTCCCCTCGCCGATCCCCGCCGAGTTGAGGAAATTCAGGACATCGGCACAGCCAGGCACAAAGACTAAACCGCCGCACGCTCTCCACGGCAGGCGAAATAACTTACGCGAGAAGCACGCCCGACTTGCAGTTTCTCAGCAGACTGGTTTCCTCAAAAGCCGGCTCTGCAAGCCCAGGACGCTGCCGAGAGCCCGGCAGCCAGCGCGGGTTGGCGGCCAGACCTCGAGGGAGCCGTGTGCCCGCCAGAGACAGCCGCACGCAGCACGGTGGAGCGGCTTTCGGCGCAAACAGGCGAGACGAGAGCGGTTCCCCCGCTTCCCGCAGTAGGTGAAGCCGTCCTCCTCCCACACGGGGGCCGGAGCCAAGCGGCCCGAGACCCGCGGGTCCCTCCCGGGGTGCCCACACGCCGCTCCCGGCCGCGCCGCAGCGGGCTCCCCGCGACCCCCGCCGGCAAGATGGGAGCGCCCCAGCCCCGCTCCCCTCCCCGCCTTCGCCTCACCTGCCGCCGCCGCCGCAGCAGCGCTAAGTGGTGTTGGCGGCGCAGCGCCCGGCCGCAGGGCAGCGGCACCCGCGCGCCCTCCCTCTCCCCAGCAGCGGCGGCGGCCACCGCCACCACCCCATCACCCCGCCGGAAGTGGCGGCCGGCAACGCCAGCGCCTCGCGGGCGGCGGAAGGGGCGGGAACGGCGGCGGCGGCGGCAGCAGCAGCTTCCGGGAGGGGCCGCGATGGTTCCGCGGCCTCGCTCACCCGGTTTACTGCCGCCCCGGGGCCGGCTGCGTAGCGCAGTGGAAGTCCTTGCCGGGTTCTTACCGCCGGCCTTGCCGACGCGGGCTCAGCGCAGGTGAAGGGGGTGCCCGCTGACGCCTCGCCCGTGGGCCGAGCGAGGGCTTCGGCTTCGTGGGGTACCCCGGTCTGCCTTCGTTAGCGGCCCCGCTGGGGTCCAGGCCCTACAACACGCGAATGGCTCCCTGGCCCGCCTCTGCCCTCGACTTCTGGGAGTAAGGGTCTTACATACATGGAAGCGCAGTCACAACTCCCTTGGGCTGTGCAAGAAACTCAAAATCAGTAGGGGGTTGTCAGCACACTTCTTGGAAGTCATCAGAGTAATCATCCATCATCCCTACAGAGATCAGCGGAAGGGAAAAAGCCTGGGTGCCTGGCTTTTCTAAATGAGGAACAGAACATGCTTAAACCAGGCTAGAAGTATACAACTGGAAGATTACTGAAGCTGGGTTTTTTTTCCCCCAGTATGATCTTTCCATCCATCATTGGGAAGTACCTTAGTACAGCCTGGATGGGAGAATGTGGTGGTTTCTAACCAAACTAAACGGGTTTTTTGTTTTGGTTTTGTTTGTTGCTTTTTTTTTTTTATGAGACATGAATATAAACACAATGATCCCAACAATTTAAAACCCCACTAGTAATGAAAATAGCCCCATCTTTCATTTAAAGACATACGTTAGGACAAAATAACAGAAAATTTACAGGAGCCTCATCCTGTTAAGTTTCACATCAAGCAACCATGAAACATTTCTCTTTCGCGGCACCACTTTTTTGCACCTTTAGTCTTTTCTGATGGCTGTAGAAAAAAATAAAACGCACAGCTGGCTGACAGCACTCGGTTGTTTAACCAGGGTGATCCAAAGCATAGATGTAAACAGCACAGGTGACTTAAGAAAGATTCAACAAGGCATTGTAACTTCAGGAACTCCATAACCCATAAGTAATAGAAATGGAGGGTATAGAAGGAGACAGACAAATCAGAAACAGAGGACTCCAGAAATAAATTTATTTTTTATATCAACTGACTATGGTAGCAGCCATCCCTTTGCAGCAGCATAATGCAGTCTGAATCTGCCTTGTTGATGATGTAATTACTGCGAGGTCCAAGACAAGTTGTACCTGCAGTTGAAGTAAAAAGCAAGTGCCAGTGTAGTTCCATTAACTTAATGACAGTAGCCTTTTCTGAGGATTTGGCCTTGTATTCTTTATGTACAGAGGAGAAAAAAAAAAAAAAAAGGATCTTTTGCTGTGCTTAAGTGCTGTTACAGTGAAAAAAAGGAAATTTTGCATTTCAAAATGTTTCAAAGCTATGTCAAGTTGCCAGGCCATTGAGCAATCTCATGCAAATGTCCGCAATTGTATAATCTCAATTATAACAGTCTACATACATTTTAAACAGATCAAATACTGGGTATTCAGAACAGAGACAAGCTGTAAGAACTTCTGTTCATTGCCACATGCCCTAATACTGGTTCAAAGATGCTTCTCTCCAAGCAGGCTGTTACATCCTGCTTTTAATTTTTACACCAAGTGGTGTGTAATTTCCCAAATGAGTCGCTGAAGTTGGAGGGAATGTTCCACTTTCTTTGCCAGTTCAGCAGCCTCTGTAAACAATGTAGGATTTGAGTGCAATTTCAGTTCTCGCAATGCTCCCTTTCCTTCCCTTTACAGGCACTAGATGAAAAACCATAGAACACATACATATGAATCTGGAAGGAGGAAAAAAATAGATATATATATATATATATAAAGCAAATCGACTTTGTCTTCTTCTTAATAATAATGGACCTGTTAATAAAGCTGTTTGAAAGCCAAGGTAGTTTTACTTACTCCAGGTCCACATATTCATATTCAAACTAACTAGCAGTTATCTGACAAGGGAAACAAAACTGTAGGAGAGTGAGGCAATTAAACAAGAGTTTGTACTTCCCTGCTATGTGCATTTTTTGCTTTTTCTGCCATGAATTTTTCCTTACCAGCTGCTAGTCAGTAACAACTTTTTGCACACTTTCCAGGTGCCAAGTTGGTATAATTTACAATACATTGCCACATTTGCTTGTACCCAAAAAACTGGTTTAAACTAAAAATGTAAAAATAAGTAAAACCTGAAATTTTCAGTAAAAACTGAAAAAAAATGCTGCAGGAATAACTTCAGGAGGCTACAGAGCTGTGTCATCACAGAACGGGTCACTGCGTCAGTGTCTTAAGCACAGTCCTGGAGCTAAGTCACTTTTCAAGAGCTCATTGTTAGCCTTTTCGTGGGAGGTGCCAGGAAAGTGCTGCTTTGTTCAGAGTGCTTGGTTTTATTGTGTGGCTTTTCAACATAAACATACACTCTAGTGCACGTCCACCACCTCACCAGACTGTAGGAAGGAAGCAAAAATGAGAGCAGAAGTTTCCTTATCCTGTTTCCCTACACTGTTTATAGCAAGGCCAGCAATCCACCTACAAGCAACTTCCCAAATTCAGTCTCAGATTTTAGAAGGCCAGGTTGGAAAATGAGCTGTGATTACACATACAGGGGAATCCAGGACTATTGCATCCAGTCAAAGTGGAGAAGACAGACATCGGCAGCCAGACCCTGTGTCACTGGAGAGAGCCCTGTACTCGGCTATGGAGACTGCTGGGCTGGTTTGCAGAAGTCATTTGGCAACCTCAGCACTGGAGAAAGCCTCAACCAATAGCTTTCTGCCTGAAGTTATTACTGCTAATGGCATTTTTCTACACCATCTAGTTTCATCACCTAACAAATATTTTGAAAATGATCAAATTGGTTTGCACAGAAAAGTGATAAAAAGCACAGTTTAAAACTTTTAACTCTTAAATGAAAGTAGACATGTAATAGCTGCTGAGCCACTGCATTTCAAAGCTGAAAACTACTCTTTCCTAACATTTGATGTTCTTTAAAAGCATGAATTATCTAAATAGTTTGTGCTTTATTTAACAAAAATTTCCAATAAACCTCATTCCGTCACTTTGAGTTATGTCACTTCATGCCATGTGACATGAATGCAGTGATTTGAGTTTGACAGGCAGTGCCAATGCTGGCATGTCTGTCTGAGCAGTTATGACAAATGATATGTTACAGATATTTTTAAAACTACTGCAGATTGTCAAGACAAAAAAAAAAATCTTTAAAATATGTAATTACACTGGGTGCATCTTTAGATTGAAAATAATTTACCCAAATCATATAGTTATATTGATTCATTGTTCAGGCTGACAGGAACAAAAAAAAAAGAAGAAAGAAAGAAAAAGAAAGGAAATTTATATGAAAATTTCCCGACTAACTCTAGTTACAATATATTAGATAGCAAAGGAAAAAAATATGTGTTAATGTGACAGTGGTTTGTTGGTTTTTTTTTTTTAAACACTCTGTCATTAAGTAATACTGTTAGCATTTAATAATTTGAAATAATCAATCTCAAATCTCCAGACTGTACACAGGAATGAAAGGCCCCAGCTGAATGAGGATGAATTGCTTATGAAAACTCTCTTCCAGCAAAGAATACAACACAGCAGGGGGGAGGAATCTTTCTCCAGAAGTGCTAATGGAGATACATTTTTTAATATATTTTTTTTCCTGGGGTTTGGGGTAGAGTTTTTTGGTAATCTCATTTTTATACAGATCAGGTCCTGCCTTATAATTTCTTGGTAATCTCTGTACTTCAATTGAAGCATGCTTGCAGCAGTCAAGTGTGAACTTTAAAGCATCTATTTTACCTTTAAATTTCTTACTCCCATAATGGAAGAAAGAGATTGAATGCCTAAGAGCTAATCAAATTAGTAAAACAATCATTTTTTTCAAGGCAGAAAATGAGCTTATTAGAGGGGAAAAAAGAACAAGAAATAAGAAAAAAAAAAAAAAAGAGTAAACTAGTTAACTCCAGGTGCTAATCAGACAAAATATTCTTATACATTAAAGTTGTAGAATTCCAGAAAACTCTGTCGTATTGATCTAAATGTACCAGAATTCAACTAGTTCAATTCTTCTTCAATAGCTAGTCATCCCAAAACTCAAAGCCTGCAAACAGGGTGCTGAGTTGAATGAGTAGACCTTTTGCAACTGGAGATGAGTGTTATCTCTAGAATCACAGCTAGTTGAACTTTCATGCTGTAACACTTTCACTATAAAAGCTTTCTTCTTTCAGAATATGTGAGTTTGACTTAGGCCCAGTTTTCACTAGAGAGATGGGAAGGTTTCACAGGCATGGCATCAGTTAGCACCAATAGCCGTGTTTTCAATGGAAGAACCTCCATAAATGGCCTGTTTTCAACTGCTGCCCTGTTTTCTTAGCAACGCCATTCTGTGTGCTTCTAGAGCACCCACGGCACTCCTGGATAATACCGGTGCCACCTAATATAGTATTAGCCAGGGAATGTTTGATTTAGATTATTGCACCGAGTACTACCTACAAAGTAATCACAAAGGCACAGTCCAGTTAGAAAGAGGTGTTCTGAAATTAATTATGCATTCATTTCAACTAAAACAGCAGGTCTTTTAAGGGCATCTATAATTGCACACAAGTGTTTGGCTAAGAGCTGCCCACCATACCAACAGTCACGAGAATGTCTAAATTCTTGCAATCTCAAAAAGTCCCTGCTGCACAGAAAGCTAATTTTGCCTCTCTTCAGTGTGAACACATACTGGTTTGTTCCTTTTTACATCCATCCTAAGTAGTTTTAACAGGCCCAAGAAAGAAGCAAAGCTGTAGAGAACCCAATCCATTTGAACAAAAGATTATACCTGGAAGGAATCTCCTGCCAAATTTGAGGACAAAGCTAAGTTCATGCTTTCCATGTTTTTTAGCATTTGTATTCAGACAAACTAAAACATGATGATTCTTCAAAAAGTCAGAGAATCACGGCCTTTTCCCGAATGTTAACACAAGGACAAAGTAAGGTGCTTCAGGAGCAAGGAGATGATGGAATAAAGCCTTCAGCCCCACTTAGGGGAGTTAGCACTTCTGCTGAGAAGGCTCTCCAACTTTCTGGGAGTTTCCTGTCAAGGTACATCTCAGCAGAGATCCTGGCTGTCCTGGATTGACCCACAGACCTGATGGCTAAATCCTGTGTAAACACATGGAAGGAGAGGAATACTTTGAAACATTTGAGCCCAGTGCCACAGGCAGAATGGCAGGCAAGGGAGAACACAGAGATGGAAGAGATGGTCTTGTTCTCTCTGGTGAGGTTACATCCTGTGAGTTAGTGTGTAACAGAGGTGGTCTGAAAGCCAGATCTCTGCCTCCTGTCTGTTTCAGACAGCTCCTGGCACAAAAAACCCCCAACCCTCCAAAAAAAGACAGTAACACAGCTTATCAAAGTCGTGCTTGCAAACTATTAGATGTTTGGAAGGCCAGAGTTTTGAAGCAGAGGCCATACACCATACAAATGCTGGAGGCACATAAAGTTTGGAGCTCATTCTGAAGTTTATGGTTTTCTGCTCATCAGCTTTCATACCACCACTGAGTTCTGAATTCTTAGTCACTGTGTTTGGAGTAAAGGCCAATAAAAGTTTTATAGCTGAAAAGGGACAGACTTGAATGTCACCTTTCTGACAGAACCTGATTGGCAACAAATGGGCTGGGTTTTAAAAAAAAAAAAACCAAAAACAATAAACAAAATTCTAGTAAAGCCTCCACCCAGAAACTTGAGGAGAGTAAATTAAACAACTTCACCTGCCCAGTCAGGTAGTTTTCCTCATTCATGAGCAGAAATCAATCAACTTAAAAAGCACTAGTTTACTGAAGGAAAAAATAAAATTAAAAAGCAAAACAGAAAACCAAGGCAACATATTAAGAACATATATGTAATGCTTGAAGTATAACAAACCATTTTTGCAGTCCTTGCCTCCACTGGCCCCTAGTTGCCTCACTCACAACAGAGCTTGGTTGCCTGTGCCACTGTCCCCTCCAGATAAGCACTGCAGTGCTGCTGCTTGTAGTTTCTCTTATTTCACCTTTTAGGCCAGAAAACATATCTGGCAGTTGGAACTAACAGTCTCTTTGTATACAGGAGGCTTTTAAACAGTTTCTTCTCTAAATCCCCAAAATTTTAGCAATTGATGCTTCACAAAAGACTCTAAACAGTTTAAAGTCACTTTTTTTTTCTTCTTGCATATAACTTTTGCCCTCTGATGCTGGAAACTACTGCCTTGTATTAGAGTTATCTCTCACCCTGAGTGCTCCTAAGCATAGTTAGCCTAAACTTTAATACCTTTTTTTCAAATATCTCTCTATGATATGTCTCTTGATAAAATAAAATAAAGCAAACTCTCTCTTCATCATAGTAAATCAATGCACATAGAATAAAAGCAGCTCACACCTGACCAAGGGTTCTTCCCATTCATTGCCTGTTTTCTATCAGCAGCAAGCTTCTCCTTATGGCTCACCTTCTCTTCTCATCTACTGTTGTAGAGGAACCATGACTCTGCATGTCAGCTGCCAGGCTTACAAAGAAAGACCATCAGTATTTCACATATTTTGCCCTGTAGCTCCATCACTGACAATTTTGCAGCATCCTGACAGAAGTGACACATCCTGCAAAACAGAAGAACAGGCACTTCTGTACTTAAAAGAGCCCACAATTTGATACAAGTCCTCAACCTGTGGCTCACCAGACCTTCCTATATAAACTAACTCAGTGATTTACAAGTTTCACCTGACAAGCATTACACTCACATTCTTTGTTCTCTTCTCAACAAAGGGAGTTATAATACAATATGTGGCAGGTGTATTGTATTAACATGGTGTTTAAAGTAGTGACTGCAATGGAAAAACTGAACATCTAACATACAGTTAGGATCAGATAATTTTACTTGGTGAAAAGACAGTAACTTCAAGAAATGCATTTCTCTAGATTAGTGGTGATAGGCAAAGCATAATTATCTGCTTGGTGTTTAACCTCCTGGAGACCATGTTGGTAGGAACAGATGGTGCAATTCTGACCCTTTCACAGCTCTGTTTTTAAGCACTTCAAAATGAACAAGACAGTTGTTACTGGAAGAGAGTTGCCACTCTTCTTGCATTGGACAGGTTTCTACTTTTTCTTTGATGGGCCTTTAATTGCTTTTGATGAATGTCCAGATTTCACTGACTGCCGCTGCTGCATCGAGGACACCACAGAGGACAGTCACGGCTATGTCTTGGTGGGCATCCTGCAGGCAGAGGGCTGCCACCGCACGTGGCTGACACCCCTAGCACCAAGGCTGCAGTGTGGCTCTGGGGACGAGCCCTGGGGAGCAGACTGGAACCAGTAAGGACCCAGTAATGCTGGGTTTGGCACATGCATCTGTTTCAATTGTCTGTGCCTGTCAGGGCAGCGCACAGGCGGAGAGGGCTCGGGAGTGTGGGAGCACACAGGCAGCCTGGCTCAGTGGCGGGAGCTGCTGCCCAGCACCTGCCCCAGCCCATCTCCCGGCCTCCCCCGTGACCGCCCCGGGGGCTGGCAGCACCCCAGCGCACTGCACCAGGCCTCTGCCCAGTGGGAACGGGGTCTCTCCCTGGCTCTCGTCATGTCTGGGGCTGGGGCGCTGGGGCCCCAAGGACCAGAAGGTGCTGGGGCATGCACGGGAGGGGATGTCCCATCCCTCAAAGAAATTGAGCAGCTCCTGAGCACTGGGCGGCCCTCTTGCAACCACGTTGATGAAGTATGGCCTAATCTCTTCTTAGGAGACCTGTAAGTACAGCTTTACGGACACACCTCTGCCATACATTCTGTCTGTTAGTATGCCTCATAGGTGCAGCTTTAGACAGCTCATGGTTTTGCTAATTGCTCTCATTTACACTGCAGACAGCAATTTCTGAGATAAAATTATGACTAAGCTGGTACTCGCTTCTTGGTTAGCCCTTAGAAGCAATGCACAGGCTGACACTCTGGGAAATGGCTCAGGAGATGCACTCGCAGCACTTCTGCTCTGTGAATGTCTCTGCACCCACCTTGGTTTGTTTGTCTTTGTCTTTTCCTTAGAGTAACAGCACACAACAGATTTGTTTTGTGGAAGATGGGTGTGACCCACATTTTAAACGCTGCCCACGGCACAGCGTACAGCCACGGAGGCCAGGACTATTACGGAGCGACCATTGATTATTATGGTGTACCAGCACATGACCTCCCAAGCTTTGATATAAGCCAGTTCTTTTTCTCCGCAGCGCAATTTATCCACAACGCCTTGAACACACCAGGAGGTACAAAATTATCATTGGTCGCATTTTGATGTGATTGGCAGCCTCTCGTAACAGCTCAGCTCCACGAGCTCGGTGGTGAACAAGTCACTACGTGGTCTCAGCTGCTGGTCGTCTGCATGGTGGGAGGCAGGAGGACGAAGTGCTGGGGACATGGATGCAACACTAACTAGCTCTCTAAAAGCTGACATGAGAAAAGGGATGAACAGTGCAGGAAAGAGACTGGGGCAAAGAGGAGAGAGGGCAGAGTGGAAAATATCTGGAAGGAAAGGCTGGTTCAAAAGGGGAGAAGCAAAAACATACATTTAAAATAGATGCCCTTTTTTGAGACCCTCTTGTGGCAACTGTATTTGCAAGAACAAATGAATAAAGAGACAAAAGTCCTGATCTCTACAGCCACCAGGTGCATGAAGAGGCTCATATATTGCAGAAGAGCTTCCTGTGAGAACAGGGCCTGCAGGGCTGTGGCCCGAAGGGGAAGATTTATCTTTACCAAAGGAGATTTATAGCATGTTGCACAAGAGACTGAGCTGCTTGGTCCTGCTGCAATAAAACACTAGTTAACCTGTATTACATAAAAGACCATTTCTTAGCATGCGTAAACTGTCATTACTGGAGCTGTCTCAGGCTGTGTCACAAGTTCTGTCTTCAAAAGAGAATTACAGTCGCAGCAAATTGCTTTATTATGCAATGGTACTAGGCCAGTCATTTTTCTCAGTGGCTAATGTGTTAGTGACATCATTTCAGGCCAAATTTTAGCATTCTTCACCTAAGTGAGCTCTGCTGAAATCAGTGGCTCTGATTTTCCTCTTGTTCACAACAGAATAACTTCACTGCTTCAAGAGGGTTTTCTTTGATTTACCTGTGTTTCTAGAGATCTGGTTGAGATCTCATGGCACTTCTCGTACAAGTGAGTGTAACGATTGCAAGTGAGACTCAACTGTTAGCACTTCATGTGATCTATCAGAAGGGGAAGAAATACATCATGTTTGTGGTGTTACTCTGACCAGGCTAGCAAATGCAGAAGGGGTTTGCCTTCCCTTGAAATTAAACTTAATCCACTGTAGTACTTCTTTCCTATGGTTGTAATCTTTTATTTCTTTTTTTTTTTTTTTAACCAGCTAAAATTTTGGTACATTGTGCAGTTGGAGTAAGCAGATCAGCTTCCCTAGTCCTAGCGTATCTCATGATAAATCACCACCTCACATTGGTTGAAGCCATCAAAACAGTGAAGGAACATCGATGGATTTCACCCAATCGTGGCTTTCTGAAGCACCTGCGAAATTTGGACGTTGAGCTACGGCAAAAGAAGGACTGCTGACTGGGTAAACCCATTTACATTTATTTTTCTGAGTTTCAGCTTTCTTAGGTATTGCACATACACAGCTTCCTATGATCAATGCATGTTGAAAAAAAAAAAAAAGAAAATTCTACATCAAAGAAAAAAAATCAACAAATGGATTAATTTTGATAGCTCAGTTCCTCCAAGACCAGCATAGCCAACATCAGCACCACAAGCACTGTGTGCTGCAGAGTGGCTGTGCCTAGTGTGGTGCTTGCTACCAGATCACTCCGCTGGAGTGATTAATATGGACTGAGTTTGTTCCTGGTTTGTGGTACTGCCAGAGGCAAGTTCAGTAATTGCATCTTGCTGTACCAGCGTGTTCGGGTCCCCTTTACTTGGGAGCATAACATAACCAGCTTCCTGGGTTTGGTTACCCTTCTTGTGTGCATGTTCTCAGAAGAAAAGTTTTTTGTGTTTCAGGCCTGGTGATGTGTCGAGGGCAATTTCTGAAGAGCCCAGGCACTGCTATAGAAGCATTCCTCTTTCACTGTCCTATTAAATATTGTAGTGCTACAGAAAGCTCTGACAGTGAAGACCCACGCCAGGAGAATAAACTCCAGTGAAGCAATCTCTGCAGTCTCTGGGTCAGCAAATCCACAAACCTTTTTCTGAGTAAATATGTTTTCAGGAAGATAATGTATATTATGCAGTATATTGAGGACATTAAAAAGAAAAAGATGTCAGATCTTCGAAGCATTTTGTAAGCTTGACTTACCAGTTCACTCTCTCTCCAAATCAATTCTGTGTAAGTGGATTTGAATCATCTCTGGTTTAATGTCAGGCAGAAACTTAGTTAGCTTACGCTGATGGATAGGCTTAATTGATACAAATTAGTTTTAAGCTGTTTTGACGATGTCACATTTCCTATCGCCAGTTAATCGGTACTTAAACCAATGTGATTTTTAATACAGCAGCAGCATTTGAAATTCAAGCTACCACTCTTCCTGAATATTGGCTTGCTATCTTGTGGTTAACCATGAAGTAAAAACCAAGTCTATTTTTGCCCTTTGCTACTAGTTTGATTTTTTGATTAACTGACCTTATAAACCTTCCCTGACAGATTAGGTAAATACATTTCTGCTTATTTGTTTGCATTTGAAGCATCAATTCTGATTATTTTCCTCTCTGCTGGAAGAGAATTGCAAGTTTATTAGAAGCCTTAAAGAGTGGTGACTTGCAAGTTGAACCTCTTCCTTCCCAGACCCCCTAATCTCCTAAATCACTGGTGAGGTTATGACTTTAATGTTGATTCTAGGCAGTGCAGAAATCCCTCCCTATTTCAGTGTACACAAATGCTTTGCAAAATAAGCATATTTAAGATCCTTTCAGAGGTCTATTTGACTGACTGTTCATTTTTTCCTAAATCTTGCCATAGAGCTCTACTGATGAGAGAAAGAGAAGACATTGTAGTTTAAAAAGATAAAATAGAAAAATCACATTTAAAACCCAGAAGTGCTAGGACAATCTTTATAACTCACAAAGCAGCAGAGTGGTGGAGGAGGAGCTGGGCTTGCTTTGAAGTTCTCCATTAGAGTTAATAGGGATTTATATGAGTTAATATTTCATTATAATTTATACTTCATTCACATTACAGTAGGTTTTTAGACTGGAAACCTTCTGAAGACACGGTGCTGAAAAATGTGAAATTCATGCGAGAGAAATAATGCAGCTTAATGACTTTAGCCTGGGCAAAATTAGACATATGTGAGCAAGATTAATGGAACCTCCCATCGGGATAATGCTTTGCATGCCCCTGAACATCTGTCCCACAAAGCCACAGCTGTGAAAGCTTCTCCTGTTGTAAATTAGTACCTGCTCTCAGAGATACTGCTCATCCTGGGAGAGTACTGTTTCACCAGGTTAGAGAAGAGTACAGAGCAAAGCTGAGTCAGTATGGCATCCATGCCACCAATGACATGATAGTGATCATGTACAGCAAAACTTACTTACCTTAGTAGAGGGAATGAATGAGTTAGAAACTCTTTTCAAGGGCACTGGCAAATCACAGAAGTGTTTATAATCTGTAGAGTGTGCTGCCTATATTTCCTGCCTATCTGTATTGCTCCCATCTTTATATACAGGTTAACTTTGGCTCCAGGTCTGCTCAGGGAAAAAGATTCCTGTCAACATAAGCAAATGAGGTAAAATGAGTCCTGTAACTTCATCAATCAGAAAATACTGTCTGCTAAGATGTGCTAGGAGGAAAAAAGACGTCATCACCTGTCACACTATCCATAGTTCAGGTCATGATGGGATGGGACATTAATGGTTCATTGTTTTCCACTATCAGCAGGAAAATTTGTATTTCAAGTACTGGTTTGGCAAGTTAGTCTAAGGAACAAAGGACAAATACCTCACCAGTGTCACTTAGTTCAGAAAATGCACATCTGTCAACAGGGTCGACACAACCTGGAAGGCTAAAGGTGCTGAATTTTAATTCCTAACTGAGGGAGGGTCCCATTTTGAAAGATATTTAAGTACCTAAAGGTCAACTGGGTAGCTGCTGAGCTTACTAGAGCACCTTGGCTCATGTAGCAGTGCCTGTGTACCCTCCCAGGAGCTCACAGGCTCTGACAGCCCAATGAGGAGCCAATTACCTTCCAGCTCCTCTGAAGCAAACAGGTGCACAGGCCTTCCTGCCCCAGGCTTGCTGTATCATGAAGTCTCTTCTCTATCTGTTCTCAATTCCTTTATCCCTTTCTAACTTTTTTTTTAGTGTTTAGATGAAGAATGCATCTGACAAAGCCCACAGCAGAATGCATATTGTTCAGGAACAAGCTCCTCCCGTGGGAAAGGACCATGTCAGAAAGAAGAGTTAAACCTCCCCTGAAGAGGATCTGAAAATAATTTTGTTTGTTTGTTTTTTTGAGCCACCCTACCAAGTAGGTCACAAGGGCTAGTGCCAACTCAGTGGAGGCTAAGGGTGTGTGTCTGAACAGAGAGCACAGTGAAAGGGACTGTCACAGCTACAGCTATGGCAAACATAAATCTGCTTAAAGCAATCTCAGAACCACAGTGTCACCTGAAGGGAGCCATGTAAAATTCCAGTTGAAACTACCTTTAATTTTATTTTCCAGTACAAGAACTAAGGGCATCAGATGGAAGTCAGTACAAGCCAGGTTTGAAACAAGAGGAGGGTGTTTAAGTAAGCTGCGTAGCACCTTGCTACAGGATGCTGCAGAGGGTAAAAGCCTGTAAATGTTCGAGGGGTAACTGGAATAATTCATGGCACATAAAGCCATTCAGGGTTACAAACACTTCTAAACCAGCCAGGTCTGGAAGCTCATGAGCTGCAGCCAGCTGGAAGCTGGGAGAGTGTTAGAAAGCAGTATAATTCATGCTTGTGTGTTCCTATTTTCTGTAGGCATCCACTTACAGCCACAGTCAGGCACAGGGTAGTGAGCTTGATGAACCTTTGGTGAGGCCCAGAACAGCTGCTCTCATGGTATTTATTTTCAACTCACCCCTAAGATGAGCAGTCCCATCTTTCCTGGTAGCTTATTATTAGAACTGGGTCACATGAGGCACTTGGGACTGTGTCTTGGTTGCGTTGACTGACATTTCTTTCCCGGTGAACACTCTCTGCCGGCAGGCACAGCGATATCGCTTACGTGGGGAGGGGAGCAGCATTTTTTTTTTGGATAAGATTTGCTTAATGCAGACTTTTCATTTTTGTGGCTGTTCCCCATTCCACCAGGGATGCAGAGCAGAGCTAATCCTGGAAGGTGTCAAGGCGCATGCTGTATTTAGAGACAGCCACCTGCTTGGGAGCATCAAGTGGCAGCAAAGAGCATGCGTCAGCAAAAAGCCTCCCCTGTGGATTCTGCAGCAGTGGCACTCGGCCAGCTCTCCTCTGCCTAAGTCTGCCTGTGGCCACCAAAGGGGTCAGTACCTAAAGACAGGCAGACCCTGGGGTCAGCCGGGGAATGCTCTCAGCTTGTCACCCTCTCTGCCCAGGGACTGCCAGACATTTTGGACAGCTGCAAAGTGGAATTAAATCACATGAGTGAAGAGTGGCCTAATCTCTACATAGGCAATATGCAAGTGTTATTTTAGGCTGAGCTGTTCTGAAGGGCTGGGGAATACAGTACTTGTTAACATATGCCGCCCAACTACTTTATTTAGAATTTCATGGCCTTAAAATAGGCTTAAGATTAGCATAGGAGAAAGCAAAAAGACTATCCATTAAAGAAAGAACCTGCGGAACAGAATAAAATTAATTTTAAAAGGAGTAAGACTTGTTATTGGTTTGCATTATTTTATAATTATTCAACATACAGATTTTATAAATGCTGCAACATTTACCATACAAAGCACAAGAAAGACTCATGAACTGAGATTAGGTTTTACCTTTTACAGTTTAATTTTAACCAGAATGGAAATTTTCACATTAAAAAAAAAAGTATTCTAATTTTTGCTGGTTGTTTGACAACTTGATTTGCAGTAGAAATTTCTGACAAAAAATAAAAGGATATTCTGAATGACAGCAGACTTCACCGTTTATTTCTCAAACTTGTGCAGATGGTTGTTTTACTCTGGAGCATGGAGAGAGCACGTAGTCATCTGCATGCTTAAGCACTCAACGTGCTTAGTGCCCAGTGTTATGCCAAACAAGTTCTTTCCACCATTGTTGAAATATCTAGAAATTACAACTACAATAACTCCTAAATGAGAGAAGCAGGAGAAACTAACAATCATTTGGCTAGTTGCTCATTCATTACAGGTAAAAGTGGGCATTCTTTCAGCTATGAAAAAGCAAAACCTAAAAATGACCAAACCTACATGACATGAGCGAAATAGTATGTGTTTACAAAACTTGGGTTTACAACCAAGTTTCCTTAGTTTCCTTGGCCTCCTTCCTAATCTCACCACATTTACTAATCAGGAGTGTGACACCCTTCAGATGAACCCTATGCACAGTGGGTGGCTGCCCACTGGTAGGCACTGGTGGGCACCCAGAAACACAGATGTGCTGGTCTGGCCCTGGGTGTGAAAGGCAGAAGCCAGCACAACATGTAGTACTTCACTGAACTGCACTGGGGATGAGAGTGGGAAACCAACCTTTGCCTTACCTAACAGGTAGTAAAAGCAAAGATCTAAGACTCTATAAAAACCACTAAAATTGTACTGTCTTACACAATCATTTGATTTTAGACATTCTTCTAAGTGTAGTTTTAAGACCTCCTTTTAATGCCTGTGGGTACATATGCTCCAAATTATTCTTGCAAGTTTGTTATCAATCACATTCTGTCTCTTGGAGATAAAGAAGAGAGAATGGTGGAAAAAAAAAAACATAGGTAACAACAGTGTGTACACACGTAGTAAGGAAAAGATTAACTTTGAGAACATTCAGCCAACAGGAATAAAAATGTAATAAGGTTTGTTTACTAATGCAACAGCTGAGCACTAATATTGAGCTTAAATACAAAGAGTTACAGACTGAAATCAATGAAACTGGAAGTTTATCAAGTGCTATAGATCAAATTTTCTTTATTCCTCTAACATCAGTAAGACAAATATGAACAACACCTGAGAATAAGGTTTTATGGGATCTTCCTGAGGTGGAAATGAGGAAAAGAGAGAGTATTTGCATTTAGGGCCCAACCCAATACTCAGTAAAGTCGATAAACAGAGGGTGTTTCTGTTACTGAGCAAACCTGTGCCAGCATCAGGACTTGTGCCAGAGCTAAAATAACCCAAAGCAGTACCATAAATTGTCACTGTTTGTTTCTGGGGAACCAGTTATGTGCACATTCTGAAGAGCTACTTGGAAAATAAAGATCAATCTGGAATTAATGCTGTATTTTATAAAAAATATTTCTCCTTATGACCTTATCAGAAATGTGATGGTCACCCTCTTTAAACAAGTATCGCTTGTGAAATAAACTAAGGATGGCTGACTTTACACAGTGTCTTTCATCCTGGAAGACTTGGAAGTGGTCAATAAGCTGTTTATTAAATGTTTGTCAGGCTATCAGCCATTGCTGATATGCAAGGCCTACACCAAGACCTTTTGGGTTAAAAGCTAAAATATTTTTTGAAGTGCTACATAATAAGCAGTTGAGGGCACAACATGTGAAATATCCTGCAGAAATCAAACTTCATGCTGATCTTAAGCAGGCAAGTTTATCAACTGGAGTTAAGCCAGAGAGGCAAAGCTAATACCACTCCAGCAATGAAACATCATAAAATTACAGGCTGAGGCAGAATGGTTACAGGCTATGCTAAAACCTGAGTGTCTTCTTTCAACATACATATGTCAGGTTCAATTATAGGAGGACCTGAGCTACCTCGTGAATTTTTGTAAGGTGTTTTAGCCAATAATTCGTAATGCCTCTGTAGTCAACTGGAGCCTGTAACAGTTGTCAAATTTACAGGAACTTATAGACAAGAAACAGTCTTTGCAGAAGTGAAATAATTTGAAATTCTGCATTTCTTCATATATTTTGAATATATTCAGAAATCAAAAGCTTTTACTCTTCTTTTACTAGCTTGCTCTTATTTACACAACATGTCTCAAAACGTGGTGGGTGCTGGGTTCTACAGGCAGAAATACATCACAAGGCAACAAGATACCTTGAGTTAGTTTTTGTCATGAGCTTTCACAGATGATTCTCCACAAGCCCATGGCCCATAACAAGGAAGACCTGAAGAGGCTTGGTGTCACCTGCGAACTGAATGCAACACATTTTGCATGGGGAGGAAAAGGAGACCAAACTTTCCGTGGCCAGGAAATGCTTTATAACGGAGTACCTGCAGAGGACTTGATCAACTTTCATCTTGGTACACATTTCTGTACTGCCTCTGAGTGCATTCACAAGGCCAAATGGTGAGTCCCTCTCCTGGTAGAAAACCACTGCTCTTACACAGCACTTTTATTAAGGGATCACAAATTACTTTAGCAGCATTAACTAAATGTCACTCAACTACTTGGGTAAGCCTAATTTTGCACTTACAGACATTGTCTTCATTGGCAGGTGGAAGGACAGCAGGGTCCTGAAAGATTAGGAGTATCAAAAAACTATGTCCAGATCAGTGGCAAGGATCACATGTGGTCTACTGGTAATCATCAGAGTGCATCTTTTGTAGCAGGAGAGAAAAAAAAAAAAAAAAGTCAATTATAAAAGGGAAATATGATGTGTTTTAGTGACTGGTGAGAAAGTTATGAGTTCTCAGTCAGAAACCACTGATTTTTTTAAGTTTTTCTGTATTGATTCATCAGAATACATCATGCAAAAATTGTTGCTTTCTGGTTTGAGAAAGAGCCAAAAGCTGCAAAGAGCTATCATAGAGACATGCCAACTGACCACTTACAAAGCCTAATGCCATGTGTGTTCCTCTCTTTTTAGACTCAGATCTCTAGTAAGAAAAAGTGGTTCTTGATTTATGAGAGGGATGAATGCAATACCCTGGAGGCTCCTTTATCTCAGCTGCCATAAATTGTATTTCTCATAGATGAGATGTTAGTGAAGCAGAAGTACAAATTTACGCAATCTGTGACCATGGCGCTATTCTGTGCATCCTGGAACAGCACTACATGTATTCATTTCTGTTTTGAAGGGAAAAATCTTCCTTCACTGTAGTTTTAGAAAAAAGCAGATCCGCTTCCCTTGTGCTGGTGTACCTTATGATCTTCTGTCACTTTCCTCCAGGCAATGCTATCCAAAGAGTTATCCAGTAGCAGGCAGTTTCATCAAGCTGCAGGATTTACATATTGAACTGAGATACAGTACACACCTGTTTAAACTCTAAACTCTTATGAAATCAAAAAAAGATCAAAGTGTCAGGGAGAAACATCAGACAGACAATCTGAATACGAGATAAAGATGAAAGAACCATGACCTAAAGCTTTGGCATCAAACATGTCTTTCCTCTCTGTTTAGTGGGTAGAAGATTTCGGAATTTCATATGTTCCAGTCACTCCTCAATCATTTGGTTAAATGGAGGCAACAAATGTGCTAGATACTCCTCTAGGATACATTCCCCATTTGTTGTTCATTCTGCTCATTAAAACTCATAAAACTCAACTTGAAGACAAACTAGGCCACTATTTAAAGTTAAAGCTCTGAAGGATATGCCTGGACAGAAAAAAAAAAGTGCTAATCTGTCTTACTTCATTGGGATCAGCAAATGAAAAGTGGGAAGAAATGTTGTAGTCAAACACGTACAAGAAGTCATCCAGATGGGAGACGGAATTTACTCACCCTGGTGACAACAGATGCTCAATGTCTGGGGACTTTCCCCGAGGTACCTTCCTCCAGCCATGCTCTCTGCCCATATCTAGCTTAGCTTTCTGGACCTGAGATTTACAGCAAATATAGTAATAATTTTTTCAGCCACAAGTTGGACTTCTTTTCATGCTCAGAATTCCTCATTCACACCAAAATTCTTTTTTACACAGACATTGCTATGTCTCTAGCACTACTGAACACAGAAAGAGCCAAGTTCTTTAATTTTACAAGAATATTTCATAAGGGAACTAGTCATTCAGTCCTACTGTGCTTGCTCAGAAAGACAGGTTTCTCCCAGTACTGTGTCTTCTGTCAATGTCTCTCAAAAGATAGAGGACTGAAAAGATTACATATGAATCAGGCTTTTGAAATGACTACCCAAATTGGCAAGCTAAGCTAGACCATGCTGGGGTAGCTGAGAGAACATCCTGGAAAACAAATTGTAGTTTTAGATTGAGGTCCTAGACATGTAGAGGTAAAATACCTGGGCAGAGTTGCTGGCAATTCAGCATCTCAGCTGAACTACGTAGCATTTGCCCAGAGCTCATTTGTCATGTGTATGCGTTTCCATAAAAGATAATGCAGTGCAACATCAGAACACCGGCATTGGGGCCAAATTAATTCTTGGGGAAACTCCCATCAAAAACCAGTGGCACAACACAGGGCTGAATTTGCCCTCCTGTTTCCAAAAAAAGAGGTCTGACAAGGACAGCACGGGCTAAGAGGCACATGGAGCTGGCAGGCTCCCAAGTGTCAAAATAGAACCAGCATTGCCAGTCCCATCCATCCCATGTTTCACAGGAGAGACACAGACAAGAAAAACAATCAAGTTGCCTGGTGGAAAAAGCGGCTTCCCAGGATCGCTGTAGCCACCGTGTAATTGTGATCAATCTGCATTGGCAAGTATCAGCTTTCCGTGTGTGTTTCCCCTAATGCAGGCTGCCTGTGGAGAGCAGCTTGGGCAGGCTGATGCATGCTTGTTATCGCCGGTGTAAATATCTCTGCCTTGTGTTATTGTGGCACAAAGCAGCTGGACCATTTGAAAATCATTTAAAAAGCACTATAAAATTAGGGCTCCAGTGCTCTTATTTTATGACTTTCATGAGCAGCCATTGCCTAGAGAGAAATTATCCTCTTTATTTTCAAGGCTAAAGGTTCTTTTAACATTCATCAAAATCAAAGTGCACCCTTGATAACACATCGAGCTGTTACTTATCTAGTGCAGACTCTTTACCTTCTGCATAATATCACATTTGAGATCTCAGTTCTTCATATACAACTCATTTCATTGTGTCTGCTGCTGTTTTCACCAAGTGAATTTGCATAGTTTCAGGAGAGGCTGGCTGATGCCCTGAAACATATTCTTTCCATAATTCCTAATTTTTTTTTAATTTCTGAAACAATAGCCTGGAGTGTTTTTGTTACTGATCCTTCTATAAAAATGGTCAATTACTTCTTCTGGCAATGGATTTGCACAGACCAATTAAGCACTGTAAGCAAAAGATTTTCAAGGGTATAAATAGTACTTAGGTGCATAACATGATAGACTTCTCTTTCTCCCTTTGAAAAATCTCTTCCCCATCTATACAAAAAAAAGTCTTTGATAATTTTCTTTTTTTTCCCCATCCTTGTTTTCAAAGACAGCTTCTTTACCAAACTCAGGAAAACAGTGAGCGAACCAAAGCAGCATGACAAAAAGCAAACAATACAAAGGGAAAACTGTTCTTTTGAGGAATAAAAAAGTGCAGCTATATCTACCATACTTAAAGCTCAGATCTGAATGGCTTAGGAAGAAACACTGCATGAATTCCTCAGCCACAGAGCTTGATAGTGGACAATGGTTTGGCCCTGCACATCTTCTGTCCTGCAGCACAGGAAAAACACTGTTTTCCTCTGTGTTGTTTAACCTGCCTTAGTTTTCTCTAAGACACTGGCCACCTTATTATCCTGACATCAAATACAGACTAAAGATAAACATTTAGAAAATCATAACCTTAGCTCTGTTCTCACGGTTCCCTCTTTGGCCAGGATTTTGTCTGTGTTTTTTCTGGGGGTAGCAGACTGTATTCCTGTGCATTCCTATGGAAGGCAGCATGCTTTCAGATCCCTGCAAAGGGCACTGGTTGGTGCTAGCAGAGAAAGCACATGTAAGCCACATAGACAAGCTTTAAAGTCAAGATGCAGCATCTTTCATGGAGATGTAGCCAGAAAGAAGGCAGGCTGCACGTGTTTTAAGAGAGCTTCACCACCATGCCAGCACCTCTCCTAGCAGAGGGAGTTTGAATTTTTAACTGTAGAGGTCTTGCCTATTGTCAACCAGTTTGTGATTCATCAACAGAACGTTTAAGCTACCAGTGGGACAAGATGGAGTTATTTGGTAATCACAATTGTTTATGACCCTAGAAGGAGAACACAGGACAGGTGTGACTAGCAGACCCTAGCATGCTCTGCTGTCACCACAAACTGAGAAAGTGGGACAGGCATTTAGTAAGTCAAGGTAAGGAAGAACCTCAGCTCTACGGCATGTTTTTCTTTTCCAGTAGTCAGCAAGTGAGTAACCACCTTCTTGTGTTTGATGGTCCCAGGAATAAAGAAAAGGGCCCAGCTGAGCTGACCAACTCTGGGCTCTTGCATTTCAGACCACATTTCATCTTTTGGGTTAGGACTAACATAGTCTTACTTGTGGCAATGGTCATGAGTAAGCAGCAGGAGAAGAGCAGAGTTCAGTGTAGCCCTCTCAAGAGGAAGTTAATGTTTCAGCACTGGAAGAGGAGGATTTTCCTTTCAAGCACGGAAGGGGAACTAGAGTGACTAGAACTATAGTGTTGTTTCCACCATGTGTATGTATCTACCAAAACCTCAATGTGCAGGGGTATGTGCTTGCTCACCTCAAGTCCAGAGCAGGATTAAGCTTTGACCTAGATGATCTGTTGTTGGAAGCCTGGCAAAAGGACTCAGGTTGTAGGATGTCCTGGATGAGGCAGATTCAAAGTCATTTTGTGCTCTGTTAAACCTGTTCATTTTCAGGAAGACTTAATCTACTTCTGAATAGCACGTGGGATGCCATAACTCAGAAGTGGGAAGCCAAAAGGGCAAAAGAAAGCTCCTGGTTGCTGGTAGTGCTCTTGTGGTGTTGCCAGCAGCCACAGAGCTTCCATCACTTGCTTTCCTCACAAGATGATGCTGATTCCACTACTAATGACAGAACCAAGCTGGGAACTAAGTCATTTTACCAAAAGAAGCAATATAAGAAACAGTACCCTAAAAAGCCAGGTAAGATCAGAACCCTGAGGGGGAAGGTATGAGGGCATTAGAGTCTGTGTTATCATCATCTCACGAGGCAATGGTGTTCCCGTCCAGGTGATGGGCACCCATAGCATCACTTGGTTTTCCTCACCATCACAACAGCTGAAAGCTGCTTGAAAGATTTTTCTTTTGCTTCTTTACTCTTGATCTCTAGTCATCCTCCTCCTTGCTGCTTCTGTGAAAAGCATCTTGGTTCATGGTGACAGATGTATTTCCAGCCTGGGAGGCAGATGCTGGATGTTTGGTGCCCGTGTAATATAATTCAGTATTTAGTAATGGATGGTATGAACACCTCCTTCATAAGACAGGTGGAAAAGGTGCCAAGGCAGGTCAGACTTGAAGGTCTGGCAAGTCCATCATTTTTCATCAACCCAGACCAGAGCGTAGGGGAAGACAGCATAAGAAACAAGACAACTTTAGAGTGATTCTTCCCTTTTGTTATCTTCCAGCTTTTGGCCTTCAATAGATTGGCTGTTTCCCAAACCTCATGCTTTTGATTACTGCAGACTGGACAGAAGGTCTGGTCGGAACAGAATTCCCTAATTGCCTCCCTCCCAGCCCAACAAGCCCCCTGCCTCCATCAGCTCCATGGAGTTTAGCTCAGACTGTGGGGAAAAGAGAGCAAAGAAGGGAAGAAAGCGAGAAGGGGCAAGAGCGAGGGGGGAGAGGGAGAAGGGAGGGAAAGAAGAGGAGGAGAAGAAAGAAAGGAGAAGGGAAGGAAGGAAGGAAGGAAGGAAGGAAGGAAGGAAGGAAGGAAGGAAGAAT
>WTSP01011763.1:0-16005 GCA_025331215.1 Actenoides lindsayi | reverse complement strand
GAAGGGAAGAAAGGATGAAGGCACGCTGAGCGGGCTGGCGCTGGCGGGGGCTCTGGGGCGGGACCGCTGCCGTGCCCGTGCGGCTTGGTCCCTTCTCCGGACGCACCGCAAAGGCTACCGATCAATTTCCTCGGTGCCTCGTTCCGACGGGAACCCAAAGCCGGGCGGCAGCGGCGGCGGGACCCGGCGCGGTGCCGCGGGGACACCTGGCGGGGAGCGGCGGCGCGGCCGCCACCGGGACCTGGACTCCAGCGCTGGGCCCCCAGGGGCTGCGTAGTGCTGCCGTGCGGGAAAAAAACCTCCTACCCGTTCATCAGCGCCTCGTCGTTTTAACTGACGCCCGATTAACCTCTGCAAGTTTTCTTCAGCTTTCTTCGGCCTTTTAGAAGGATGCAAGGGAAGCATCGCTCTGGATGGGGAGGAAAAGTAATGCCTTGGGTTAACTCGAAGTCCCCAGGCAGTCTGATTGCACTTTCCAAATCAATTTCCACTCTTGGAGAGGGTTTATTTAATTTTTAAAAAGTACTTGAAGTGAAAGCAGCTGGGAAGAGAGCATAAATAGCATGGACTCTCCATGCAAGATCTCTACTGAAGTCCCACCAGCTCGCTCAGTCCTGGCAGTGAAAATGTCCTGTCTGTGAGACCCATGTGACTGACAAATCAATTTTCCCCTGGAGAACAGGCAGGAGAGACCCTGTCTGAAGGGACCACCGCCGGTTCAGCAGCTCAATGCAACAGGTTGTTAACACTCAGCACATTCTCCTACCCACACACCTCCCTCTCTTCTTGCAAGCCACTATCTTGACTCTTTTCCTACTATGACTGGAGGAACTCAGAAAGGGAAGAGAAATATATTTGGAATGAGAGAATAAAAGACTAAAAGAATCACCCTGCTTTTTACTTTGGATGATGGCATTATGTCCTGGACTGGTTTATATAACAGGTTTCACTGGTGGAGCAAAACCAGGCCAGACTGCACTGTGCATAGGAAAAAAATGAGCACAGTTACAAGGCTTTTCTTAGCCAGGAAACCTGCATGGGAAAGTAAACATCCAGGTCAATACCAATTTAATTCATCCACTACATTTCACATTTTTCTTCCATCCAACCAGTGCAGTTTCTTCTTCATTTAAAGCTCCAATTTAACTGCCAGTCATGAGTATACTGTGTATTTTTAAAACATTCAAGATTGTTTTCTTCTGCCATCCTCTGGCGATATGAAAAATCACAGTGTTTCAGTTAGCGGTGTTGCTGTGCTGGTCTAAGTCAAGGGCTGTCAGGAAAGGCAGTGTATTAGATCAGTTGGCTTAACTGGAAAAAAAATACAGCCCTTCTTACATACTTAAAAGCTTGCCTAATTCTTCCAGCTCTACTACTTGATCTAGTAGCAGTTATTCAGTGGTTATTCCAGAGCAAAATACCTGTTTTGTAGAATTTATGTTTCTTGAATGTCTGTAACAGCAAAGAATTGCTGCATAACATAGGAGGCTTTATCATTTTATAACAGGGCTTCATCAAGTGTACCCTAAGTATACTGAAGATATATTGAAGTCCCTTTTGCCAATTTTGCTCTTAAGTCTTCATAGCTCCTTCACAAAAGCCATCTTTGTTTCCTATAAAACCAGAGGAAGGTCTTGTCTGATAGGCATGTAAAGCTTTTCCTTCTACTTCAACAACTGTTTCTTTCTGCTCTCCCAATGTAAACACCACAAAACATGTCAAAACACCTTGTATTATTTGTTTAATTCTAAATCAAAATATTTTGGGTGTTTTGTTAAAGATGCATATAAGATTTATATAAGACTAAATTTTAGTTCCTGGGATTTTTTTTCCTCTTTTCCTGCAACCACAGAGAGATTCTTTGTAAGTGACTAGTTGTGATACCCACGCTGCTTTCACAATAGTTTTTTCCCCACGTAGTTGTGTTAAAAATATGAAAATCATATATGATAATTAAAAAAATAATAATTCCAAAATAGAAAATGCCAATATTTTCCCTTAAATTAAACTCAAAATTCAGAGCCAGAAAAAAAAAATACTCATAACATTCCAGCCTGCAAAGAGAACATAAATAAAAGCTGGTCAAAGCTTTGTTCATTTTCACTGGCACCAGCAAAAAATGACTGCTTGGGATGTCAGGCATTAGAGAGAAGGGATGTTAATGCTATTTATAGCTCATGGGTAGCTCCCGTTACCATTGTACCTGAGCACCTCTCAGTCCTTAATGTATTCCTGCTCGTAGCAACTTTCTCAAACAGAGGACAGCCTTCCCAGGGCTGTGCTGGAGGCACTGAGGTTTGCTTTGGGAAAATGGACTGTTGTATTTTCAGTCTGTTCCCAAACTGTCTGTTATAAATGGCCTGCAGCAGGCACAACCTCCAGCAAGGCTGCACCCCTCCTGCTACCTGTGCTTGACTCCCCCTCTTGGGAGCCATGAGGCTACTGCTTTGCTGGAGGCTCTTCTTCCCTCCATCACACTGCTGGCTTTGGCATCGATCTACAGTCCACAACAAGTCTCAGCAGGAAACAGCATCAAGAAAACAACAGCATAAAATGTGACAAGATAAAGATGAAAAGACCCTCCAAAACCTTGCTGCCATGTAACAACCCTTGCTCCTGCCCAGCCTAACTGCAAGATCCAGGTGGCATCAACATGGTACATGGAGAATGGGGCAGTACAGCACTGCTGGCTCCTCACAGAGACAGCTCAGCAGGGACTGGTGGGGAAACTCCTTCCTGCCAGACAGCAAATGGCAAGACAAGTTCTCCCAGTGACCCTGAGACTGGACCTTCCATAGAACAGCAAATATGTACCCCTCGGCCTTGGCCCTTCATCCATCACAGCCCAGAGAGGTGGCTGCACATGCTGCATTACCCACACCCCCGACTAGGCATGTTCCTTGGTTCACTCTGGTTTACCTGGTACCCCAATACCAGGGAGGAGCAACAGAAAAAACACCCCAGTTTTATTTCTTCAAATTCAAGATAAGAAATTAGGAGCAAATACTAGTCAGACACATAATCAAAAGTTTGCAATAGGAAGTAAACCCCAGTTTTAGGTCTTAATACCTCCTCTTGTTCTAATGCGCCTCAGCAGTGGTCAATTCCTTTGTGACATACAATCACGTTACTTAAAAGATGACTTAATTAAAAACCAAATCAGTAGTTTAAAGTCAGCAAATAAAAAAAAAATCTAAAGAAAAAACACTCCACTCTGTCCCAACAAAGCTCAGAGTCTCCCTTGAAAGCTCTACAAAGCACCTGAAAAAACTTAAGTGCTCAAATAGCTCTTCCAGTGTAGAGTTTTGAAGTTTTTTTGCTCTTGATTCCACTGCAAATAGGTTGTACAGCTTTGTCAACCTTAGAAAAGGCTGTAGCCTTTCAAACAAGGCAAGGAAAGGAGAGCACTTCACTGCTTATGTTGAAAGTACAGGGAGAGACAGACAGCTCAAAGATACCCCTGCCAAACAACTGAGGAATATCAAAAGCCCTGTACTCATGCCTTCGAATATTCTGAAATCTTGCAAGCTTGACAACGTTGCAGCATTGTCAATTCTGTATTGACAGCAGCAGTCAGACAAAAATCATTTGAGGAGTAAATCAAGGAGAAGAACCCTCTCTCCCACCCTGACTTTAATCCACAGTCACACAAATCCATACTGCCTGCAGAAGGGCAGACACTTTGCAGCTCCTTTTAATAGCAATATATTAACATCCTTATTTGTCTTTCCTGAGGCTTGCAAGGCATTCCACACATACACACACATCCCCCCCAGAGTCTGGTCTCTTTGACATCATTTGTATCAGAACTGCCCATAACTTACACCTATCGACAGCCTGTGACACCGATGAACTCTCAGCACAGCACTGGCTGTGGCAGCGCTCACTGAACTGTTATCAATATCAAGGTCACTTTGTTTTTCTTGCTCTGGCTGGAGCTCCTGTGCCCCCAGGGCACAGGCTGCCCAAGGAAGCTTTCTGTCTAAGCTCCTCACACACCACAGCAGGCTTCGTTATTGGTGTTACATAAGATTAGAGTGAAGTTTCTACTATTAGAAGCAGTTAGCTGCATGATGATTCTGTGCTCTCCCGATTATAGCATATAGCACAGTTATGGCTGCTGATAGCAGGAACTAAACCTACAGCTACTTATATTCAGGAAGAACCATAAATGTAGTTGAGATACGTCAAGAAAAATAGCAGTTTGGGTTTTGGGGTTTTTTTTGTAATTCCTAGCTGTGTTACCCTGGACAGGAGTGCCTCAGAAGAGAATTAAAGAGGAGAAGCATCACCCTAGGCTTGACAGATACTCACAGATGAGTCAGAAATTATGGCAGGAGCCTGTGGAGGGCAGCGCTGTCTTGCTGGGGATGGTGCATTGAATAGCTCAGAGATGCCAGCTGCTAAGGTAATAATTTATTTTTTTTATCTCCTTTGAATTTGAAAGCTGCAGATGTAAAAACCGTCGTCCTGCCACAGCCATAGCCTGTCACTGCAAGCAGGACTCCCCATTTTTCCACCCACTGCCCTTGTTTTCCAAGCATCCTTTCCTGCAGCATTAGCCCCATGCGTGGGCAGGTGCCTCTTCCTCAGCTGTGTGGCTCTTAAATGGGAGGATTGGGGGAGGCAGGGTGGGGTTGGGGTTTGGAGGCAAAACGGAGGTTCTCCCCTCTTGGAAACGTAAGAGTCTTGGGAAAATATGTGCAGATCTGTTATATTGCAAAGGAAATCAAACACTCTCCAGAAACACTTCCATGAGCTAGCAATAACATCCTCTCCCCAAACACCAGCAGAGCACAGGTGAAGCTCCTCCCACAAGCCTGAATCCTGCTGGCAGGGCAGCAAGCCTGGCTCGGCAAGCCCTGCCCTTCCTGGGGGCATGCCTTGTCCGAGGATGATGGTGGCTGTGTGACCTGGGATGGGACTGCTGGAAGGATCCGTGTGAGAGCGAGTGGTGGGAGGCCTCAGTGGGGCTCCCCACCTCACTCAGGAGCCCACTGGAACTGAGACACTTGGGCTTCATCTCCACCTCGCAGCTCTGTCCATGCCTGGCTACGCACCCCCTTGACTTCTCACTTCACTTAGCACCTGCCTCACCAACACAGGCTTTCCTGGCTATCTGAACCCCTGACTGAGGCTGCTTACCCTGCCCTGCCCTCTGACTGCTCCCGCTCCTGAAGCAGCCTTGTGTGTCCCTGCCGTGCCCACAGGTATGCAGATGCTGTGGGGCGGTGGCAGGTTGTCTCTGCCCTGCAGCAGCCCCTCCAGCCCTATGGACAACCCTGCAACAGGAGGGCTCATGGAGGAAGGAGCATTTTGCTCTCCGGCTCAGCTCAGGCTCCTTGCAAGCAGAAGTTGGTACCAGACTGGAGGAGTCAGAGGGCCCCATCATAAATGTACAGGGCCAGACATGAACAGAGGTGTCAGGAAGGAGACCAAGCAGTGAAGAGGTGTGAAGACTCAAGTTTTCTCGCATCCAATAAAACACGGCTGCCAGGATAGGGCAAGGGGCATCTGTGAGGCAAGCTAAGCTGAGGGGGTAGCCATGGAGGAGGCTTGCAAGGCTGCTCCCGCTCCTTCCCAACACTGTGGTTAAAGAGAGGGCTGTGTTTTCCAGAGCCCTCGATCTGGCATCTTTCCCAGGTAGTAAATTCTCTTAAAAACCAAACCAAACAGAGCTTTAATTGTAGATTCTGCTTTTCTCTTCACTCCGGAATAATGGCAATGGCATTAATACAGTGCTGCATTGAACACGTACTCGCACTGAGGCTGAGGAACCAATTCTGCTTTCCATTATTCAGGGGCACTGCCTCTGGTGAGGCCGATCAGGGTTTAAACAGGGAGCAGGAGCAATGAACTTCTACTGTTCCCTGCTGTTTGAATGTGGGCAAAATAAAAGGCCATAATATATGATGCAGTCAGCTAAGAAAGCAATATTGCTCTGCCATGTGCATGGTCTACACTGAGACGAGTCCAGGATCTCATTTCTAAATTCCCATAGGTGCCTCATTTAAACCATCAGCCATAACCTGCTTCTCATTTTCAATACCACTTGGTATTAGAGCTGCAGTGAACTGCTGGTGAGAGATTCTAATTCCTGCAAACAAGCCCCTGTAGGCTTGCAAGGAAAACAGAGAGTTCTCCTCTCGGTTGCCTGCTAGGTTCCCATCTGGCTGTTTTAACTTTGCTATTGCTTTTAAATGTGCCTGTTTCTGCACATGAGGCTTTCAGCTTTACCTCAAGAGACTCCTGGGTTCTCTTAGCATCGGATTCTGACCAAAATGTAGAGACGCAGATTGGGTCTTCTTAACAAAAAGGAAGATCAGATTTCACATTACAGTATCTGAAAGATTAATTCCACTTACATGATCATTTCCCTGTGAACCACACTTCTTTCCATCTGGATTTTTCCATCAGGAGGACAAAGAGCCATAGTGTTAAGCACTACCTGAAAGAAAAGAACAAGCAGTGTAAAAGATGAGTGCAGAGATGCTTGCTGAGAGAAAAGAGAAGAAAAAATAGAGTAGACAGTGATTTCAAATGCATCAAGAGACTTTTTTTTTGTTGTGGGGGTTTTTTTGGTTGGTTTTTTTTTTCTCACATGAATTATATTCTGATCTCATGCTTTGGTATTTGCAACCATTTAGTTTGTCAGGTTTTGATTCAGGGAATTTAGGATATTTGCCTGCAGGAGCTTTCTGTATCATGTTATTGTTAGCTAGTGTTTGTGTTATTGTAGTAACCATAGGTTCAGCCAAAATAAGTGCCCTTCTGTGCCCAAGGCTATCAATAATATCATGTAAGACCTTGTTATTGGAAGACACCTGTCCCCATCCAGGCTATCACCACAAGAAGAGCTGTGCTAGCTAGGAAGGTGCTAGCAAATGCGATAAAGATGACTTGGGGCTCAACTAATGCCCTGCCACAGGCTCCTCTTGGGACTTCAGACAGTCATTTAATCTCTCAGGTCAGTTTTAGGAGCCAAGGTAACAACTATGGCAAAATGGCAAAAGGCTTTCCCCCCATTACAGAGGTGACAATTAGGGCTACACAAATATGTGGCTGCTCGATTAGTCTGTGTTGATTTTTAGTTAAACAAAACATATTTTTCTCAACCAGGAACAAGCCACTTCATCTTGTTTTAATATGTTTTAAAGATTTTATGCAATGCTACAGTAAAATTCCAAAACAAAAGTAACTTTGAATAGAAAAATGGAAACGGTACTTTTTTTGAAATACCAAAATGAACTATTTGAAGTGTACAGTACTGGAGTGTTTGGGGTTTTTCTTTCAGAACTTTGCTGAGTTTTCTTTCATCGGATTCTGCAAATGCAACATAAATCTGTTAAACGCTTTCAAGACAGTGGGGGTTGTGCATTTTTTTCTTTTCTTTGCCAGAAAAATCTTCAGTAGAAAACGGCAATTGTTTTCAGTGTAGGGGGAAAAAAAAAAAAAAAAAAAAAAGCAAGCTTGCAGACTGTAGTACTCAAGTGGCTGGATAATATCTGGGAAATACAAAGCTTAACTAGGTTGTTGTAGATGAGGTCCTGGAATGACCGAATCCCTTGGGAGATGCACCGAGCCGCACACAAAGAGCGAGCGGAGTCACCCACAGCCCTCCTTGGCCTCTCCCCTCAGCCTGACAATGCCAGCCCCACAGCCACCCACAGCCTGTGCCTCTGGGCTGGCTCGGTGCCTGCCAGAGAAATCCAAGCCTCCATGACACCTAGAGGGGTGACTCAGGCTCCACAGCTCAGAAGCGGAGCCAAGCAGGCCCCAGTCTTTTCAAGTGCACCCCAGTGCTCTGGGGTTTGGGAAGTGATGTGCAATGACAGAGCAGTTTTAAAGCTTGTGGCACCTCATATTGTCTGGGAAAGCAAGGAGGTTATTGCATCTGGATTGCCATTAAAAATATCTATCCTGTCTCAAATGTCTTTTATAGGTAGAAGGTGTTTGGGTTTTTTTTTTTTGTTGCTGTTGGTGCTGTTTTATTTTTAACCAGGAAAAAAAAAAGGGGGGGAGAGAAAGAAAGAGAGAAAGAAAGAATCCAATGAGACAGTCTTTAGGTACTTCCAGGCTACAGTTTAAAAGAAAAGTGATTCTATCAAACCTGCATGGTCTAGATCTGTACAGAAAACATGACTGTCCTTGTAAGATACAGGTTTCCTTACCCATTTACAGGGGCTCCTGGCTTCCCACAGTCACTGGTTGTTTCCAACTGTAGCATCTTCTGGGAGCCACCCAGAGGGAGAAGCTTAGAGAAATGTAATCAGTGGCAACACTTCTGCTAGCTTTGCAGTATCTTAAAGTAGAAAGGGGGGGGTGAGGGGGGAACCCTCAGCAAAGTCCCTGGCCTTCAATTAAAAATTTCATATTACTTTCCTCATTAGTCTAATCATCTGGTATAGCTATTTCCAATGTTACCCCAAAGGCCCCGCAGAGCAATTCAATTTCAAGGCCAGCACAGTGCAGGATGGAGCAGTGTGCTTGGGAGGAGCTATGGTTCATGCTGACAGGAGGAGCTTGCTTGCCTGGTGTTAGTCATGTGAAGCAAAAGATGTTGATGCACAGTTTGGAAGGAGGATTGCTGTATGAAAGAAAACTCTGTTGCAAAGCGGCTCTCTGGCTGCAAAGGCTGGAGTCATCTGCTCAGTTTCACCAGCACCAAAATTACTCAGTCTTGGGGAAACCTCCTCAAAGTCAGGTCTTGAACAAGAGACCTCACATTGTAATTCTCTCTGCTAATCATCTCCATTAGCTGACAGGCTACAACAGAAGTTTAAAGCAGTAGGGGCTAGGAGAATGAAAAGTTTAGTATCCATCTGCTTACCTCCACAACTTCAGGCTTTAAACATTTGCAGTGATTGAGAGTCAGCCTGTGGTCTTATGAATCTCCTGATGCAGAAGCCATATTATCTTTTTCTTGATTTCCTTTTACTGCTTCAGCTTAACGTTCTGTGTCGGTGAAAGTACAAACAGGTCATCATGATGATGCTAGCAGTAGCTCTTGAGCACAGTGCATGACTTTTGCAAGGCAGTAAAACTTGTAGGGCAATGCACAATACCTTTTTCTGTGATATTCTTCATGCTAATGTGTGCTGGGATTGCACAACATTCTCCCTTACCAAAGCTCTTGGTGTTATATTCTCTGCCCTGAAAAATATGCAAGCTTTTATCCCTATATTCCTCTCTACTTCCCTGCAGTTTTCTTCCTTCATCGCTGAAAGTAAAACCAGCCAGGTTGTTTTCCATCTCTCCCATCATTTTCATTGTGCTTTTCATATTTTCCTTATTAAGTAGTTACCCTAGGGAGGCTTCCTTTTCATTAGAACATACAGAAAGCTATAACTGCTCTTAACATTTGTGAGGAGGAGAAGGGAGATGGGGGCAGGAGAAGCAAATGTAGCTTGAGGTCACAGAAGTATATACGTGGTGTGTTCAATAATATGCTGTACATCATCCCTACTTGTTTTCTGCTTATTCCCCCAATCAGCCTACACTGTTAAAAATAACATACCTGGATGTTTGGACAAAGTTGTGGTTGCTGCTTTGGGAGCAACATACATCTGGCTGCTGCTGCTGTGGGGCAGGGGACAGACTAGATGACTTCCAAAGTTCCCATCTGCACTTGTTTTCTAGAATTGCTGAGAAAATAAACCCAAACTCTAGATTTAGGCATTCAGGCATTAGAGTGAAAGCTGATGCCACATCAGAATAAATGCTGGACACCCCACTTCGGGAAGAGTTCTAGTGTGGCTCCCCTGTTGATTAGGGCTTTAATATCAACAAGCAACCAAACAAAGCTCATCAATGTTCTCTGGGGGTGAGAACAGCAATTCAGAATAATGAGATCCTGGCACGAGAAGTGCACCTAAAGTCTCAGAGAATGGATTGCTTTGGTATCTTTGAACTCTTGCTCTTAACTGAGCTCTGCTTCAGGCTGTACTGGCTGAACTGAGCTTCCTGGGTCTAAATCAGCAAACCACACTGCAAAAGGGATACTCATATCCTACTTCATGATCCGTGAGGGAGCAAAACAGTCCTAGATTAGATTCTTAACAGGCCAACAAAGCCAGAACTTTCAGCTCTGTAATTTCCCCAAATTCAGATGCTCTTTTTTTTCCACATCCCAGATAAGTACCCTACCCCTCAGACACGAGAAACAGCCTCCCTCTGAAGGCAAGTAGCTATCACATTATTTGTACAAAGTGGAGCAGCTCCCAGAGGAAAGACTGAGACAGACAGACACAAGAATACCAGTATAGCTGAGTGTTCAGGGGTATTCACCTGAGAGATAAGAAAAAAACCAGCTCAAATTCCATTTCTATTTATATATGTACAGACATATATATAGATATGGTCATATGTATATGTGTATGTATGTGTATACAGGAGTTTAAATACATCCCTATAAATGAAGGAAAACTGCACGTACATGCATTTTATATACATGTATACACATACGTGTATATACATCTTACATACACACGTGTATATACATCTTACATACACATCCTAAGAGTTCCACCTTGGCCCTAGAAGCTGTATAAGTATACAAGCCAGTCCAATGATTCATTCTTCCAAAAACTTCCTGTTTTAACTAACCAGAATTAAGTATGCACAAACACTTTGGTAACTCTCCAATGTAAAGTACTGCAGCTTTCCTGCATACATTTATCAGCTCTATAGTAACAGAAATAATACCTGCAACCTACAAAATCCAGCCAGTGCTGCATTCAGCTGGCACAGGATGTTCTTTTCCAACAGTGTTACTTGACAAGAAATGAAATCATATTGTCTTATGCTGCTGCTTTCTCAGGGGATGAATTACATGCCCATAGAGTCCTACCACAGAGTCAGTCCTGCTCTCTGGATGCTTTTAGCAACACCTGCAGGCCCTGCTGCACGAACTAGTTATAGTAATGTAATGCTATTTGGAGGGTAATGAACAGGACTGCTTTCTAGGGAATATTATTTCTGTATGAAAATTTCCTCTTAATTCATTTCAGGAAAGCTGTCTTTGATATATCCCAAGTGCTGCACAAGAGAGAAGCAAGATGCCTCACACCAGAGACTGTTCATCTCCAACTAGCAGTGCTGGGAGCAGAGCTCCCTATGAAACACCATCTCTATCAGACCTCCAGCGGCTCTTTTGGTTCAGTGGAGGATCTGATAATCACGTGGACCAAGTCTGGCCAAATATTTACCTGGGAGATGCGTAAGAATATATGGTCCTATCATTAAGCTGTTATCAGTTACTGGGAGGAGGAGAAGGAAGGGGTGTGGTACACAGGGGAATAGCTTTTGGGTCTTCAGGAATGCTTTTGTGATACTGTCTTCCAAAACTGGTAACATAAGGAGTATGGATGTCATGAAAAACATGACTTACTCATAGCATGTCTGAGTTGGGTTTTTTACATTTTGTGAACCACAACAGATTTAGCAGGTAAAGAATTATTTATATCCTAGGCAAAAGTCCTTAAAGAACCTATCTCAAACTGGTGTAGACTCTGAGACGCACTATCTGCCCTGGAAATGTGTTCTAAGGCAGCAGACAAGGGCACAGGAGCCCTCACTCTCAAATATGAGTAGCAGGATCAAAAGCCAGATGGAGGAGGACCCAAATGAATTATAAAATAGGGATTTGCCAGTCTAAATCCAAACTGTCTTTCAAAAATAGTAAAACTGAAAATACCAAACAAGATTTTTCATGCAAATCCTTCATTCTTGTGACCACTTCTATTAATTGTTATTTCCTTTTATTTGGGTTACTTAAGAATACATCAGCTCATTTTTCCCAACTCCTCCTCCTCATGAAAACATCAGTTAAGTATCACAGTTTTGTGGAATAACTTCAGTCCCAGTTTATGGTGGGACCTGAGGAGAACCTGGCTGGTGAGCATGATGCAGCCACTTTGTGTGTGAACCAGGAATGAGGTGCTGCTGCATCTGTGTGGGTTCTTGCCCCTGCAATCCATGTGCGCTATGAATGAGAGTTTAGCTGTAGAACTTGCTAAACAACTATTTAAAGGAAAATCTTGACCACCTTATACAGTGATCCATATTCCCAGGGATTAACTGCCAAGAAGCATTTGCTTATCAGCATCCCATTGGCGAGTCTGTGCTCCTGCTGCTCTCCGCAACACCATACCACATTTTTTTGCACACAAAGCACTATGGGCTTCTGGAAATTTGCTACTCTGTAAAGAAGATGCAGTTCCTGCATCCTTCTTTAGCGGAAGCAGGCACAGACTCTAAACCATGCTATTTAGCAGAATGTTAGGAATGTTGCCAGTGAGCTCTTCGTGTCTTTCAACAGGTGGGCTGCTAGGAGCAAAACTACTCTTCAAAGCCTCAACATTACTCATATCCTTAATGCAGCAGATGGGCCATATAGCATCAACACAGGAGCCAAATATTACAAAGATCTGCAAATAGAGTACTACGGAGTAGAAGCATTTGATGATCCTTCCTTTGATTTAAGTATCTTTTTCTACGATGCTGCCAATTTCATAGGCAAAGCTTTAAACACTTCAGGAGGTAAGAGGGAAGAAGAGAAGCTTAGGGAGCAAGTTTCAACACGAGACAAATGGCTTCTCCTTGCAGTAACAGGCAGCCAGCAAAGCCCAGACTCAGCAAACAGTTCACAGAAGCACTGCGCAGAGGCTGGGAGAAGGGCATCTATGCCACACGCTGCAGGGAAGGTGGCCACAGCCAGGTCCCTGGGAGCTGGGGAAGGCTGGCTGCCCCAAGCCCAGCGTGCTGCGAGGAAAGAGCAACTCTAGGAGCAGAGCAAGAGGGAAGGGCAGAGGTTAGGGCACTGGGGGTGCTCCCTGACGGGTCCATCCTGCAGGAACTGGCAGGATCTGTGTGCCTCCACACGCACCTCGCACACTGCCAGGGGGTCCAGCCCGGCAATCCTGCCTCGCATGCAGCAGCCCCGCTCCCGATGCTCTCAGCTGGAAGCAGTGGCACTTCAGCACTGGTTGAAATGCTTCACATGCTTAAGTGCTTTGCAGAATTGGAGCTTTATTCAGACTGTCTATTAAGCTAGAGGAGCAGCAGAAGTTAATGAACTAAGTCAAAAACTACGAGCCCGGCCCACAGCCTGCTGAATTTTTGTCAGCAGAGTTTGGATTATGGCCTAGTTATCATAATTTCCATTTGTTCCAGAGTTTGCTCTGGCTCTGACTGGCTGCAAGATCTGCTGCTTTCACTGGAGTGCTTTGTTAAATCCCCAGTTATGGCTCACACTGGGCTGCTGAGATACAGTAAATTATGAGTCCATTTTTACAGGCAGACTATCCTACAGAGTTTATGGGACTTGTCAGTGATCAGTCAGGGCTGGGCCAAGATTTTCTGCCAAAACAGTTGGATTTTTTTATTTATTTTTTTTTTCACAGAAAACTATACTAACAAGTTTAGTCACAGAAAGCTTCTCCTTCCGTAGAAAATTTCAACTATTTTAATCTGAGACCTAAGTTAAATGCATGAGGTCTGTATGAAATACCACCTTGCCTGAACATGATCTTATACCAACTGTCCCTGAAAATTTGAGTATCCGCTAATTGTCATTGTTGTTTTCCCAACTTGTTTCTGGTAGGTTTTGTCCTCCCTGTGTCTTTCTCGCTTTACAAATGCCAAAGCCCACTCACCTTTGTGGTGTGTCTTCCTTTCTGCAGGTAAGGTGTTTGTTCATTGTGCCATGGGGGTGAGCCGCTCTGCATCTTTAGTGCTTGCCTTTTTAATGATCCATGAAAACATGACACTCGTGGATGCCCTGAAAACAGTGAGTGCTCACAGAGACATCTGCCCAAATTCAGGGTTCCTCAGCCAGCTCCGGGACTTGGATATTAAACTAAACGAAGAGAGGAAAGGAACCAGAGCATCTCCTACCAACGAGCTGTGAGACAGTGTTGCTGAAAGAGAAAAGACAAAACATTATTTGAGTTTCCTACAATCTCTTTTAAATGAATTGCATTTGTGAACTAAGGATGTAAGTTTATGATACACCAGAATGTGTGCTATTACTAAGTGGTTTTTACTTGATCTTTCCATTTTACAAAGTCCTCCAAGATTACAGCCACGATTGGTTGCACACTGTATTCTTCACTCTCCACCTTAAAACATTACTCTCTGCCGGGGTGGGGGAGAGAAAGAAAGAAAAAAAGAGCTATCAGGTTCCACTTCAGAAATAGCCATGTTTCAGCAACTAGTGAAGCTCATATCACTTTATGAAGTGTTAGGCTATTTGAGGTGAAAGATGCCATATTATTTATGCTTAGAAGTTTTCTTACGAACTAGCCCCCCCACCCCTTTGCTCTCTGTATCTAAAACGGTTTGTATTTTGAGACTTGAACCTGGCACTGGTTAATTCCTGCTTTTACAATTGGTGGAGCCCCTGAGTTGGGGGTAAGAGGCTGTTTAAAGGCAGAACAGCTGGGAAACAACACAAGCAACTCTCTAAGAAATTATTCCAGGTCTCTCTGTAGTGTTTTCTCTTTGTTCATGAAATTATTTATTTTTTTCTTCCATTAAAGTACCTTTGTTTGAGAGGGCATTCAAATATTCTTCACCTTCCCTAGTAAAATTAATCCAGGAGATGCTGTGGAAAATGTTTCTGAACAGGAAGGTGGGTTCCCAGCTGAGGCTTCAAACAGTGGAACTGGTGTGCAGGAAAGCCTTTGACAACAAAGTCCAACAAATCCCAAATTTGTCTGGCAGTTCAACATTATAAAACTTGTGATTTTCTTTCTTAAAAATAAAGGTCATTAACATTGCAACATCGCGTCCTGTGGCATTTGCTTTTGTGAGGAGACTAAAGTGAAAACTGAAGGGACACAGGAATGGCAACAGAGGTGCTGACAGGCATCGGGCTTTCATCTTTGTGTCTTTGGGCCACCATAAGAGCACTCAATAGCTACTGGATCAGTGCAGCATGGAAAATATGTGAAGCACATCTGGCTCTCAGTTCCCAGCAGACAAACGTTTGCAGCACAAAGCCAACGAGGGAATGGCAGTTGTTTTGCATTCCTAGTACCAAACTCAGGAATGCAGAGGCATGAATACTCCCCACCATGTGAGCTGGCTACTCAAGAACAGGGCAGCAATAAGGGAAAACATTCCTTGCTGTTCCCAGCGCTGTCTACAAGGCAGACTTCTGCCTCCAGGACAGACAACTCATCACCTTTTATAACGCTCTTTAGCGATACCTACATCTGCCAGGAGGAATATGCTCCCATAGGAATGGGAGCATAGAGCAGAACATTTGGCACTGAAGACCTGATCCTTACACCAAAGGCATCTCAGGGGGTTTTCTTTGGACTAGTCCTGTGGATTGGACATCCCTGAGCAGAAGGAGAGCAATGCTGGAGCGCTTCTTTGCTTTAGTTCCCTGCGTGAAGAAACCTGCTCATGAACTCAGGGGCTGCTCAGCAAGGTGAGCAAAAACATAGCAAGTAAGAACCATCTGCACACCAGTGTGCTTCACACACAAAGCAAAACTCAACATGCACAGCTCATTTACCAATTAACTCTAACAAACTGGTTTCAACTTACGGGATGAGTGAAAAAAAAAGAACTAGTGGGTCTGCCCATAGAGATGCCCCCAGTCCCAAGCACAAGAACCACATTTCCTTATGCTTCCCACCTACAGGAAAACTCTTTCGGCCTTTCTCAGCAGCAGGACTGAGGCCAGCCAGCCCTTTTCCGCTGTAGGACGAAGGGCACGACCAAAGATGCGCTCGCTGGGGGTATGAAAGCACCTGCAAATTAAATGCCTCTCAGGTGATAAAATTCACGTGTTTCCAAGGCACTGGCGGGTGCCAGTGGAAACCCTGCCTCCTGCTGCGAGGGTGAACCGCCGCAAAGGCTGCGGAGGGGCAGCGAGAAGCCCCCCTCCCCCCCGCCGTGCCCCCCAGACCCCTCCCAGCGCCTCTCTGGGCACCCCCCCCAATTCCCACCCAGCCCCTCCCAGCACCCCCCTCCCCCCAAATCCATCACCGA
>WTSP01011762.1:0-11389 GCA_025331215.1 Actenoides lindsayi | reverse complement strand
GTGGGTCTGGAAAGTCTCCAGAGAAGGAGACTCCACAGCCTCTCTGGGCAGCCTGGGCCAGGCTTCGTCACCCTCACAGTGAAGAAGTTCCTCCTTACATTGAGGTGGCACTTCCTGTGTTTCCTCTTGTGACCATTGCCTCTTGTCCTATCCCAGGGCACCACTGAACAGAGCCTGGCCCCTTCTCCTTGCCCCCCACCCTGCAGATCTCCTTCTGCCTTCTCCTCTCCAGACTAAACAGCCCCAGTTCCCTCAGTCTTTCTTCACGGGGGAGATGCTCAAGTCCCTTCATCGTCCTCATAGCCTCTGTTGGACTCTTTCCAGTAGATCCCTGTCTCTCTAAACTAAAGTACAGAGCATTTACCAGCTCTCCTCACTGTTTCACCCAACACAGAGAAGTAACTTCTGGGTGTAGTTTGCAGGAATTCAGCCACAAGACTTCGTATTGGTACCTGTCTTTTGGCTCACAGCCTCTACCTCTGCTACTGCCCGAGCTGCGGAGAGAGAAACAGGAGATGCACCTGCTTGGCTCGGCAGAGCGCTCCCCGCCGGTACATGTAATCCTCCGAGTTCATGATGAACATCATTTTGTGGGTGTTGAGCTTGAACCGGCAGTCCACGTTGCAGGCGCTTTCCACCCCGATCAGCCTCTTCCAGGAGCTCTTCACCTCACTGCGCAGAGCTCTCACCTGCTTACATTGCCACTTGCGGAACTTTTTTAGGTTTCTAGAACAAAGCAAGGATTATGGAGCACGTGTCACGTGTGGCCAGCGGTTCTCTTAAGCTAGCAGAGCTGACAGCACCAGTACCAAATGTCTATTGCCATTATCTAGTTATCAGACTTTCTCCAAGATCTTCCTCTGACAAATATTCAGTGAAACAGGAACAAATTAGACCCCAAATTCCTCCCTGATGGGACAGTCCCATTCCTTTCTAAACACAGTTTCATGATCAAAGCTCCATGCAGGGGTCATAAACTTTTTCTTCAGCATTTACAGGCAGTGCACTGGGCTACAGGAGGCCCTTTGGAGCTCGTGTGGCATGTCACCTACAGTCACTGCCACACATGCCACGAAGAACCAGCAGCAGCTGTGGGTGCGACTCAGGAGAGGGAGCACTCACCTCTGTAGGAAGACCGGTTTCAGTAAGAAGCCATCGTTCTGGTTGTTGGGAGCCCCTTCCACCCCGACGTACTGCTCCATGTAGTTAGCGAGGTGCTGCACGAGAGAGACCCGGTTCAAGTGAGGTTTCACTCTTACCAAGACAAACATCATTGCAAAGAACTAGTTCATTTCCAAGCTGCTTTTTATGAAGCTGCTTTAGGTCAAAACCCTTTTGCCAACGTGCCCATTCCGTCAGTGACCACGGCCCCTCATCTTCCCACCTCCCAGGTAAACTTCTCCTGGCAAAGTCTCACAGTTTGGAACAAGAATGTGGGAAAGCATCCTTAGACATCTGCTTTGTCCACGGTACAGCAGACTCCATGGTTGCTGGGATATTACCTGCACCTCCACGGGATCTTCTGTCTGGGTTTCTTCTGTATCCAGCAGCTCAATGGTCATGATCACCTGACCTTTCCGCTGAAGAAACATGACCTGTAATAGTTACAGGCACAAGATATTGGCCATGTGGGTTCACCATAAAATGCTGTTTACTCACAACAAGGCATTTGGACAACAAATATGAGCTAGGAGAGAAGCAAGCAGCAGGGCTTCTCAGTGAGCCTTGATGCCACTGCACTGTCTCTGCTCTGGTTTTGGTACCTTCTCTCATACTGCTCTCTCACCACTGTGGCCTTGGAGCTTCCCAGCCCATTTCTCCCAGGTAAAGTGCCCCAGTCATTTTATGGAGTTCCCTGGCAGTAAATTCTTACCTTGAAACAGTTCTCATCTGCCATGCAGCGCTCAGCCTTCCACTGGTAGCTGGTCTCCTTTGCTGCCCGCACACACCGAGAGGACAAGTTGCCTCCAGCAGCACCTCTCTTCCTTTCGTTCAAGTAGAGCTCGACAACCTTCAAGCAGATGTCATCGCTCACTAGATGGTGAAGCTTCCGTTAAAAAAGGGGGAATTCAGTCAGCAAGTCTGGGCCAAGAATTATCTCTAGTGCATTACGAAAGGAGCACAAAACACAGCACAGCATCACCCCTCGGGTGAAGCAGCAAAGCTGTGACTCCAGAGACTTCCCACATTTCACTCTTTTTCATTACTTTGCAATAAAAGGAACAGAGAAGAGCGAGGGGCTGGTGGACATTAACTATAATTTGAAGACAGATTTGAGTAAAAAGGACTACATTTTTTTTTTTTAATCTTAGATGTATTTTGGGAATGGCAGAATTTTGAGAAGACTGGAACTTAAAAGATGTTGGAAAAGGCCAGGAAGAGTAAATCCCCTAAGGTGGTCCCTGTACTGCAGCTGGGCTATCTCACTGCACTTCTGTCAGTGTTTCTCCTGCACACGTCAATCTTCCATGCAATTGCTTTACACGGAGCGAGCCCTTGCGCTACCGGGTGCCGTGAGAGGCCGGGGCGTCTACAGAAGGGAGATGTGTGGCCCCCCCAAACACACATCACAGACACCGAGTAAGTTACCTGGCGAACAATGTTCTGCACCAGTTTGTCCATAGTAAAGCCAATATAGGCGTGGATAGTGAACATCTCCCTCAGAGTGTCCTCGTACTGCGTCGGGTCGATGTTCCCATCCAGCAGGCTCCTCACCATGTCCAGGAACGCAGGGTAGTACTCCTCCAGCTCCACCTCACCTAGGCAGGGGAAACGGGTAAGAAGCAGAGTGGAGTGAAGAGAGCCAAGGGACAGCACTGCTCAAGACCCATGACATTCAGAACAGTCAGCTCTCTGGGAAATCTGACAGGCTGTCACAGCTTTACCTCGTGCAGGTAACTACTGCACTGGGGAGCCGTTCACATTTTAAATCGGAGTCCTAGATGAATACAACGAGATGCCTGAGAATACCTGACAACGGTGGGCTTGCTCGAGGTCTCTGTGCTTTACACATGAGAGCCCTCAGGAGATAAATTACAAACTAGCTATCCTGTTCAATTAACTGCAGCCCCAAATCATACATATAGTAGAGCTCTGCACCTATACGTTCCTTACGGACTCGCCTGCTGGTCTCAGCTACTCAGATACACACAGTCAACCAGACTGTATACATCTGAGTGTACATCTGTGTATACAGCCAGTAACCAGAGCACTAGGAGTGGACTGTGTCCGGGGTTATTCTTACTTGGTTGCTTCAGTCTTAGTTCCATGGCTGGATCATTGGTTTTTTCTTTTCTTCCCTCACAAAGGAGTTTCTCTCTTTCTTTTTCAGTCCGATATTCTAGAAGCTGCTTCTGAGCTTGACGATAAATCTTTAGGAGCCTTGAGCACAGAGTCTGGTGGAGGCGAAGGAAGAAATACCAGTTATTATTGACAAAGAAGAGACTGTAAACATCGTCCAGAGTGTTGTGGGGCTCAGCAGCTGTAACATCACAGAAGGTTGCTTTTGCCTCCAAAGGGCTGCTTGGAGGCCCAGGCACATGTTTTTTCCGTAGCTCAGGAGTATCCAGGTTCTGCCCCTGATGGTTTTCTCTGTCCTCATCTGTTGATTCTTCAGAAATACTGTGCTCAGGGGGCTGAGAGAAAAACAGCTCAGGTATGAAGTGATGCACTATCTGCCGGATGGTTGCTTGATCCTCCTTTTGGATAGTAGGCTGCCTTTTTACGTAGTAGCTGATAAGAGATGCTGCATCTTCCAGAATCTGCTTATCTTCATAGATGAAGATAAGATGAGGCTCATTTGTGGACGAACTTCTCCCCTCTGAATGCTGCTCCTGATGCTGTAATCAAAAGACAAATAGATAAAACAAGAGCCATTCCTGCCAGGAGAAATAAGCCAGTCTTAACTCTATGCTCGGGACAGTCCTTTTTGACCAAGGATCCTTCAGAGAGCTACCACTTCGGCAAGGTCCCAGGTGCTACAGAAACATCTAGATAACCCTACAAACAAAGGACACACAGGATGGATTATTTACTCCTGTACACACCTCATCGTAGACACTCTCAATTTCATTCAGCAAGCTCTTGGAGCGCAACGCTTTGGTGTCGTTCTGTTTGAAGTTGACGGCCTGGTGGTCAAGGGACTTCAGGTAGGCCTTCTCATACTGCTCCCGCCAAATTTTGTTGAAGCCCTGCTGGGCCTCCCGCCATTCCTCCTCTTTTGCTTTCAATCTGTGTAAATGTATAATCCACTTCAGTTCAAAAAGACAAGCACAGAAACACACACAAAGCGTTTTTAACGTAGGCAACTGCGATGCACCAAAACCTCTTTGGTACCCCTGGAAGGAAGGAAGAAAAGCACCACCACTGGAGATGAATTATCCTTTGAAACAACAGCTACAGGAAACAGTTGTTTAAAAATGCTTTAAAAATTCTCTATCAGTTTCTTAAGGGAGCCAGGTGAACACAGGAGAAAGGGGCTCACCTCTTAAGGACAACAGGAACTGCAGTAACGGGGTTTTTCTTCAGACTTTCGATGATCTCCGGTGCTTTGTCGCCATAGATGCGATAGATGGCCCTGCGCTGGATCACTTCCGATGTGCCTCCCAAGCAATCATCCAGTCGAAACTTCTCCTGATCCTCTTGAGTCAGTCGTGACAGTTTTTTCTGCACGCTCTCCAGCACACGTATCGTGGCTAAATTGGTCTCCAAGACAACATCCAACTGTCAAGAGTCCACAAAAGACACAGTGTGAGAGCAGGCAGAGAAGGAAAATGGAGACCAGTGGTGCCAGGTTTGTGGCATCCCAGCCCCACTGGGTGGAGCTGAGAAGCACCAGCAAGGTTTCTTACTGGAAAACAAACCTCTGCCAGTTCTTCCAAAGGTAACATACTTTTTAGAACTGGACTCATGCCTAGAAAGAACTCTTAAGACTCCATGCAAGTGGAAAACACCAAACTCTAGCTCAAACCAGCTAACATACATAGAACTTTCAGTCACTGGACAGCAATCAATTCAGACAAAATCCTCCAAGCGAGAAGTCTGGCTCGCTGAGGAGGCAGGTGGGCAAAAGAAGCGCAGAGGCACCTCGAACCGCTCATCTTCACAGCGGTGCAGCTGCTCCTCATACGGAGTCTTCTTGGAGCTGACAAAAGTGGAGTCTTCAGACCAGGATGGAAATGAAACCCAGGTATCGTTTAACACCTGCAACAGCACAAAGACATGACATTGAACTGTTCTCATAGGGGCTGACACTTGTCTGGTTTATTTTCACACAGTTCTGCCCTGAATTTCTCTTGGGAATCCACAAGTCAGCGTCATGCCCACTCCTCGGGAGATCAGAGGTCTGTGTGGAACTGTGCCAGGGCCCTACCCAGAGAACTGCAAAGCACCTTCACTGCCCCCTCCCAGACCACAGAGATCACTCTGCAGTAATCAGTAACTGTAAGCAAAGAAGATGGAGTGGCCAACAACAGTGAGAGGCAGGAACACCTACACTGCAGCTGTCTGTTCTCGCTGAGAACAGTGCTCACGGTGCTCTTTTGGGACAAAAACTGTTTCTAAAGGCCCAAGAGGTCCATTACTAGAAATTCATTTCAGGCTGCTTAATATTCTTTTCTCTCTATAGGAATAAATTTGTGTATGCACACAGACTCAAAGGACAGTAAAATGAAAGCTGTGATTTGAGATGGGTTTAGATAACAAAATGCATGTGGATACTCTTGTTTCAATAAACAGGATGGCTGACTGACGTGAGATTACAGCTGGCTCCTCAGCATTAAAGAGGGGAATCCCCATGCAGAAGCTGCAGCACTAACGACCCCACTTCAAGTTATGTAAGTGCAATGTGTGTTTAGGGATTGAATGGGTTGAGCCTGCAGTACCTCCTTGCAGATGGCTGTTCTCCCACTGCACTTTGGCTGCTGATAGGTTTTGGGGAGCGCTCGGTAACTGGACCCTATGCGTTTGCAGGAAGCATAATCAATTTCCCGACTCATTCCATCCCCAGATCGGTCGCTCAGCGGAGAAGCAAATGAAAGCTCTTTCACACCAAGAAAGGACTTGAACTGTGCAAAGAGTTCTGGGAATTTCCTTCAAAAACACAAGTAAGCGTATTTCGTTATTTCACTCTGACAGTTTTAGGGGGGCTAATGTGTGTCATAAAAGTGAGGGGGGGGAATCTAAACAAACTTAGCACTGCGGTGAGAAATAGGTCACCAGCGTTTTACCTCTGTTATTGTTCTCTCAGAATTACCTTAGGTTTGGGTTTTTCTTTTACTTAAGGCAAGAAAAGAATTTCCCTTCATAATTTCAGGAATATTCCCCTTAACTGAGGAGTCACTGAACCTTCCCATGTGACTCTCCCTTCTCCGTTGGAAGCCAAACAGCACAAGAAGCTCCAGAGCTTCAACTATTTTATCCTTTTCACAGCTCTGTTCTGAGATTTCACATTTATACTTGTATTATATTTTGAGAGATTAGAACAGGGCGTGTGAACAGAGACCATGCTCCAGAATTCATGAGATTCTCTGCTCCAGTGATTTAGAAGAACATCAGGCAGTCTGCTGCTTGTGAGGCTTTCAGCTGGATCCACAGAGAGGGGAAAACACCCTCCCCAAAATGCTTTTTAAAAGCTGTGGTGATCTGTTAAAAGATTCAGATCTTATTACTCCTCTTTTTGGATTAGCTTTCAGTTTCTTGCACACTACCTAGGAGATATTTCCCAAATTAAATCCAAAACTTCAGTAACAAAGTTCCCAATGTCAACAAAAACTAACACCTAACAAGTACTACGCAGCAGGGAAAGGTCCTCAGGAACTTACCCTAAAAATGGTGTCACAAGCTGGAGCAACTCAGAGCCAGAGACCAGCTCCTGGTTGAAGAGAGCAATGCAACGGAGAAAATTTTCATAGACTTCCTGACTCTTCAGCACCCTACGCACCTACAGCACAGTTTGGGGAGAAATGAGCGGATCACTTGAACTCCACTTTGATTTAGTTCATATTCTAAGTAGTCTGAACCACGGGTACAGCGACAAGGGTCTCTCTACACTGCAGTGTACAAAGAGAATATGCACAACAATGCCCAGTTTCAAACAATAACCCGGTCATAACAGATGGTACCATGAGGAAACATCTCTAAAAATAGAAAAAAAACATACTTGTGAAAGACAGGCCTTTAGGAAAAGGTTAATTATCAGTTTCTATTCACTTCCAAACCCAGCTATTTCTTCTTGGCCTGTCTTTCTCTACCACTTGAAAAGCCAGGCAATTGCTAAATACTGACACACCAACTGTACAGGAATCCAACCAATTAGTAACCAGATAAATGGTGGGAAATAAGTCCACAGAATGTGAGAACAGGCCAAATACTGACCTTGTCAAAGAAGGAAAACTCTTGCAGCGTTCCGTATTTTCCCACTGTCGCTACCGACAGATCTTTGGTACCTCGCAGTTTCATTTTCTTCTGTTAAAAGAACCAGTGGTTATACTTAAAACGCTATGGCTCCAATGTTATCAAATTCCACTTTGCTGACACACAACAGCTCTCTGCAAAGGCTGACATTCCTCATTTCCCACAGAGACCAAGCACTGCTGTGGTGAGTCCTCTACAGCAACCTCTATCAAATCACTCCCAGCTACGAAGAATCAGAATCATTTTGGTTGGAAAAGACCTTTAAGATCATCAAGTCCACCCGCTCCCCCAGCCCTGCCAGGGCACCACTGTCCCTCAGCACCACAGCTCCACGGCCTGGAAACCCCTCCAGGGATCACGGGGACTCCACCACAGGCCTGGACAAGCCTGGAGGGGAAGAAATTGTTCCTCAGCTCCAACCTAAACCTCCTCCTAAAATTCCCTTTTTCTACAGTTATTATTATTTTAAAAACATCTTGGAACTTGTGTTTCTCATACCCAACATCTCCATACCTCAAAGACACTTCTCATTACAACCTTCTCTAAGCAACTCTCTAAGCACACTGAGTAATATCAGGTTATTTTAAGTTTTTCCTTGGTACAAGTTACCTTTGCTGGGCCAGAAACAGGACGCAACAGCAGGGGTCTGGATCGTTTTTTGCTGTGTTCCAGATTCTTCTCATGCTCAGTTTTCTGGACACTGTTCACTTCACAGGGGCCGTTTCCTGTGAACTGAAGTAAATAAATAACCATTTCAGTGTTCTCTTCTCAACTGGCACAAATAAAGAATCCTATAAATCTGAACAGGCCACAGAGCATGTAGTTAAGTCACCCTGTTCTGTGAAATTCTGAACAAAGCAGAGGAGCAAAGTTCATCTGCTGTGGGTTTTTTCTATAATGTTTTGCATTCCTAAAACATCTTTACGTGTCCTCCATACAGACAGAGAGCATCCAGTATTCTGCCTTGTTCTAATCATACACATACCAAGGACCTTTTAGCCTCTGGGAGGAACTGTCCAAACTCAGAAAGCAGATCCTCCTGTCCCCTGAACAGATTTGCTACTTCAGTAAACACTTCTTCCTCTGACATGCCTCGAAAGGGTCGGCCTTTAGTGTTCAGCTGTTCTTTCTGAAAAGATACACACGGATGTTACACAGGGTCAAAACCACACCTTCCTCAGCAAGAAAACTCATCGCCTCAACCCAACACCTTACGCTACGCAGGTCTGAAATGGCTGTTGGATAGCCCAAGGTTCTTCCAGCGCATTTCACACAGAACATGGACAAATCGACCGATGGTTAGTAAAGACAGATCTGGTTACTACCCCTTTACACCCCAAACCCTGCCAAGTTCTACAGTTTTCACAATTCTGTCATTTCCTGTGACTATCTGTGAGGCAACTGCCGGACAAAGGCTCGTGCTGGGGAACTGCGTAAGCCTGTAAGCCCGTTCAATTGGCAGATGTTTCATTCCACAACCGCTCCTCAAACAGCTACAGCACAACCCCACGATCGCTTCTCCGCAAGACTTGATACCTGGTAGGTATGAAGGATTTCTAGAAAGGATCTGTAAATTTCCGGGTGGTCAAGGAAACGCGTTTTGATCTTATTCACATAACTGATGGCATTATTGAACTCTACAGAATCAGACTCCAAAGGAATTTGGGATTTATCTTCTTTATAGGGAAGCTGTTGCCTGAACTCCTCGGAGCAGTCGCTGTGGTTGTGCGAATTCTCCTGCGAGTAATGCAACAAGAGCCCGCTGCCGGGGAGAGCGCCGGGGACCGCCTCGGAGGGCACCTAGTGGCATGAGACACACAAGACAGTGACTCGTACAAAACCAGAGCTGCAAGTTGAGCAACCACCTAACATCGGGGGTTGCAAGCTGTTTAGCCAAAAAAAAAGAGAAAGATTTACTGCGTGAAGAAGAAAGGAAAGCTTTAATTGGCCAATACATCTCCCTGCCTAGCTGATTAACGGTATCAGGTTAAAAAGTCCCGCAGGTTGTATCTGGCCCGTGAACCATCTGACTCACACCTGCTTTTGCCTGTCCCTGCTCTACACGGCCCTTCGGAGGGTGCACCCAACAACGCGCTGCAGTCGCTGTCACCGCAGCTTTAGTTCGGAGGAGCCGTCGGTTTTAAGAGACGTATTAAAACGTGAGGCTCTTCATGATGCTAAACTTCTAAGCAACAGAGGTATCTAAAAGAACTGAGATCTGAAAGGTATTTACTAATGAAGCACAAGTTTAGCAGCAGAATTCAGGTCACAGCTCTGCTGCAGCCTCCACAGCCCCACAACAACAAAAGGGAAGCAGAGACCAGTATAAAATACCCGATACCCTTTATCACGGGCTTGGAAAACGGCGTAAAAACCGCAGCAACGCGCAACGCACGTAAATCCACGGAGCCTAAGCTGTGCAGGAGCTGTGTACAGACACACGTTAACAGGATTTATTCAGAGACCACAAGCTCTGTAACCCACCTGACTGTTCAAAGGCGACTGTATGCTTAATTTCCCGTTCTTTGGAATTTCTATCCTGTAGCCCAGAGGAAGGAAAGCATTGAATCCTACAATGAGGTCAGGATGCTCGTGGAAAAGCTGCGAAACGCGTCGGATCACCCCGGGCGTGTCGATGCTAAAACGGAGAAGAGTTTGTTACTTGTGTCCAAATGAGAAATACGAGTTAAGGCTAAAAATGTCCAGAGCTACAAGAAGATCTGGCTTCTTAGAGATGGAATTTTTTAAACAAGTGAGTTTGGGAAACCTCAGACCTAGAAATCAGGCGAAGCAGAGGGAGGGAGCACTGCAGGCTCATCCCGGGAGTGTTACCCACAAGAGAGGAGACAGGCTGTGGAGTCTCCTTCTCTGGAGACTTTCAAGACCTGTCTGGATACATTTCTGTGTGACCTGCCCCAGTTTTGTCCTGCTCTGGCAGGGGGGTTGGACTCGATGAGCTTCGGACGTTCCTTCCAACCCCAGCACTCTGTGACTAGCCTGTGATTAGGAGCATGCAGGTTGGCCCACAGGGCTGACAGCTCCCAGACAGGCTCTGCCCTCAAGCTTCTTCACTTATTTTGCAGATTTGTGTTTCAGAGTGGGAAGTAAAAACAGATTTGTCTTTTCCTGTAGATTTTGTCTCTGGGAAATGATGGTCTCGTGTCTAGTGACTGTGCTGCTGGGGGACAGGCCAGCAGGGCACCCCTGTGTCTGTGGAGGCGGAAAGATGGAGTGAAGGCTGAGGGACCCTGCAAGGGCAGAGAGACCACCCTGGGAGGCTGAGTAGCTCCCCGGAGCAGCCCTGGGCTTTACCTCTGGCTCTTGAACTCTTTCATGATCTCCAGGAAGCCGTTGTAGGTGGCGGGGTCGCTGCCAAAGCGGATCTTCACCTGGTCCAGGTAGGAAAGCGCATCCTCCACCTGCAGGTTGAGAAGGTGGATGAGGCCCAGAGCGGGGGAAGAGGCCCTGGGACAGCCCACCGCCCCAGAACAGGGACAGGGGCACCCCACGGCACAGAGAGAGCGTCAACAGGCTCCCGGGGGAGCCCCACAGCACCGGGGAGGGGCAGATGGTACCAGGCCAGGAGGCCCGGAGGAAGGTGGGCCCCGGTGCGGGGCGAGGCACGGAGAGGGACACGGTACCGGGAGAGGGGAACGGGTCCCCAGGGAGGATGACCGCGCTCTGACCGGGGCTGGGCAGGGGGGGCACGTTTTCCCCAGATGGGAAATGGGGAAGAGGCCCGGGAGGGCCTCACGGTACCGGAGCGAGAGGGCGCGGGCCCCGCGGGACCCCCCGGTACCGGGGGAGGATGGCGGGGGTGTCTCAGGCACCGGGGGGAAAAGGCCCCAGGACACTTCACGGTACCGGCACGGGGCGGGGAGAGGCACCGGGGAGGGGGAGCGGGTTCGGCGCCGCGATCACGGCGGGGCAAGCAGAGCCGTCCCGGGAGGTCGAGGGCGGCGGGGAGCGGCCCTTC
>WTSP01011761.1:0-54173 GCA_025331215.1 Actenoides lindsayi | reverse complement strand
CCCTCCTCACACTCTCCGCCCCCCACCCGCCCCTCCCCCACCCCCCACCCCCTCCCCCACCAGCACCCTCCCCCTCACTCCCTCCCCCGCCCCTCGCGGCCGGCCCGTCGCTCACTCACCCATCCGCCGCCGCCCGCCTTTGTTGCCGCCGCGGCCGAGGCATTTAAGCGGCGCTCCCCCGCGCGGCGCTGCGCTGAGGCGGCGCGGGGCGGGGGCCTCCGGCGGGGCCGGGGTTGAGGCCGCCGCGCTGGGGGGAGGCGGCGCCGCCAGCCCGGCTGCCTCCGGCGGGGACGGGGCAATCGGGCCCCCCCTCAGCCGCCCGCCGCAGGGAGCTGCCCGCAGGCGCCCCGCGGAAGGGCGTTAAGCGGTGAACGGTACCGGGGGGTAGGGGGAGGCTGGCAGCACCGGCCAAAAGCGCAGGGCTTTCCTGGAAAGAAGCAGTTATTCAGAGCAGGGCAGCGGCGCCACAGCAGCAGCAGCAGCAGCATCCTCCTCCTCCTCCCGCCATGGCAGAGCTGCGGAGGAGAGAAACGATTGCCCGTGACCAGCCGACCCCGAGCCGTCCCCTGGGCGCCTCCTCACCCGCACCTACCTCCGCACGCCCCGCGGCCCCGGAGGTGCGCTCGCCCCGGGAAGCCGTTAACGAGGCTGAAGCGTGACCGGTGACACTGTTCCGGCGGAGGAGCGCCAGGGGACAGGGTCCTGCTCGGTGTCGTACTGGCCAAGGGAAAAAAGTTTCCCCGTCTCCCTGCAGAAACCCTGGAGTGGGAAGCGCACGACGCCCTTCCCTGCCCACCCCTGGGGAGCTTTGTCTGGAAACGCACGAAAAGCGACCGTACCCCCGCGTAACACAGAGACCAGCTCCAGCAACGCTGCCGCCCATCTCCTACCCGCCCTATTTCGAGTTAGCGCCACACAAATGTATCAACGCTTCATGAGCAAGAGGCAGGGAGCTTCTCCCAGCGCCTTATGTCACTGGGAGACACCCCCAGCCCATGGCCCCATCAGGGTGAGCCCCGGTGCCCCTGTGTGCTGGTGGTGCAGGGCATGTGCCCCAGGGCATGTGCCCCAGGGCTGCCTGCAGCTATTTTCTGGCTTAAACTTGGTTCAGGCTTTATCCACTTCCAGGCTCTCCTCTTTCTCTGTCGAACATACATAAGCGCGAGCAGGGATCAGTGTGTGCAAATACGTTTGGCCAAGTTATGTACTAAACAGGCTCCCAGCGACCTAAGGTGGTTATTGTTACCATAAAAGCTTGATCTCTGGAACAGGAGGGACCCTGGCCACTCAAGTCAAAACTAGGGTCTTGACTAAAACGATGCCATTCCCCGTTGGGGAGCAATCAGGGCTGCGGGGCACAGTGGTCTGTACCTACCCTGGCTGCTGCGCTTCCAGTGCTCAACTGGAAAGAGCAAACAAACTGGGTTTGGAGGGTATCCATGTGTTTCTACCTTGAAAGGAGCCGGTTTCTGGTCTGGGGTCGTATCCTGCACGTTTGTGCTCAAATTCGTCATCTCACTGTGCATGACTCCACAGCAGGTGATGCTCCTCTGCATGTGGACCTCTCCACTCCCACTGGAGTGAGGTCTTCCCTATGACATCAGAGGAGATAAAACACACAAGGACACATTAAGGATCTTGAAATAACCCCCCAGAATAGAAATAACCCACAGCGCTGTTGTGGAATGCACGTTCGCATTGCAGCACCATGCTTTCCCCAGGTGCTCCTCTACTGGTACCAGTTTGAGCTAGGCACCTGGGGGAGAACCGAGCAGGGAGGCGCAGATTTCACGTGCGACACAGCTGACTGCTGGTGCCTCTCCCTGGCTGCAGAGGGGCTGGGTAGGGTGCCCCCCACAAGCAGTTTGATGCACTGCCCGGGAGAATCAGGGGGGCAGAGCCTGCTTGCCTGGGTAAAGCTGGGGTGAAGGGCTCAGGTCCTGGCTGAGCACCCCATGGCCTTGAGGACCCTCGGCTCAGAGCTCTTGTTTTTGGAGCATGAGTGCTGGAGCTGGGGTTTCACAGTGGGCAGACGCTTTCCCACATAGGCAAAATGGTTTAGGGCACTTCCCAGCATGCCAAGGCTGGTTAGACCTTACATACATGCTGGACCCGATGGCAGACAAGGTCCTGCGGCACTTTTGAGTAGGGCCGTAAGTGAGAAGGGCAGCTGGCCAACCCACATTTACCACTAATCGTGGTGTGTTTATGTGGATGTTTGCTCGAAAGGTCTTAGCCTGGGCTGAGATCCTTCACCGAGCATCTTCCCAGTCCTTCTGCACTTCAGCTGCATGGAGGTAGGTATGTGCTGTCACTGCAAGGAGCTGCGCAAAAGCCTCCTGCCCTCCCCCTCGGGGGCTCCAGGTTGGTAACACACCAGCTCACTTTCTGCCTCTCCCTCCACCCATTCCCCTCTTGCAGAAGTCCCCTGGTCCTCATGTCCATCTCAGATTCCCGTTGTGCTGCACTGCTTGCAGGAAGGAGTGTAGCATGTTCACCTGCCTGGATGGTCCAGGAATCCCCAACCCACTGTAAGCACACCCCCCCTCACCTCCTGACACTGTACATCCTTCCCTTCTTGCTGTACTGAGTTTTCAGACCATGACGGTGCTTGAAGAGGGACCACCCATGGTGGAGGGAAACCTTCCCCTACCTTTGGAAACTCTTATAAAGTCTGCAGATAACCAAAAGCAATCTTTACTGGAGCCCAGGAGCCTCTGCGGGGTGAACCTCACCCACTTGTCTTGCCATGCCCCCGGGCAGGCAGCAGAAGAGACCACAGGGGGAGCGAGGGAGAGCATCCAAATTCCAGAGGGATATGCTGAGCTGTGCCGGCTTTTTCAGGTTCATGGCTCCTACCTTCCGGCGGTGCTTCTTTCTGAGGAGCAAAGCCAGAGTCAGCATCTTCATCCAAGAAATTTTTTCCTACGCTGCAGAAGAACAAGCAGTTACAGGGTGAGCACTGGGAGCCTCCTCTCCATTTGTCACTTTAAAGAGATGGGTGGCCTCAAAAGAGGAACATCATGAAAAGAAGGCTTTTGACCTAGCGTGCTCTTAGCCAGCCCCAGCCACATCCCAGGCCAGCTCAGGGACTCTGAGCTGCTGCATGTCCCACTGTTACTGATTCTCCATCAGGCTCAGTTTCTAGTGCCCTTGGTGGCTTCAGTGGAAAGGAGCAGGCAGGTCTGTAGATCACTGGCTGACAGCTTTGCCCCCGTGGCTATATTGATGGGACTTCTAGCCAAGACCGCCTCGGCGGGGCTGGGGCACACTTACCTGTGCGTTGCTGGAAACGTTACAGACGAGCACTCAGCTGCTCAATGAAGTGATTAATATTTATGCTCCGTGCCTGATATTATTAGAAATTCAGGAACAATAGACGGTGCTTTTATGGGGCTGTTAAAAGGAATCTTCCTCAAAGACTCCTTCACTGAAAGGCCTATAAAGGTGGGTTTGAGCAGCTTTCACAGGAAAAAAAAATATTTTGTCACATCTTCAATTCCTTAACTGTTATTAAAGCTTTGATAGCTTTATGACAAAAAGTTGCCACCTCCTCGGTTGCCCAGTCTGGCTTTCCTTGCGTCGCAGGCAAACCACGTGTGCTGGGCAGACCAGTCGCACAGAAGTCCCACCACACTTGGGATGTGCGTGAATGCCTTCGCCCTGTGCAGCAGCAGAAGTTTTCACCTGAAGCTTCCAGCTTCAGCAGAGTGAAACCAACTAAAACGAAAATTGAAATTAAGAGGACCCCAGAACTCCCCGCTGTCCATCCTCGCTGCTCAAAGCTGCATTCTAACCCAGTCTTAAAAACATCTGTTAATGGAGATGTCCCAAGCTATACATTTTCCAGGTCTTATTTAGCCTGCAGTTGGAAAGTTTCTCTTAACGTCTTTTGAAATAATTTTTCCCCTATCCCCAGTGGGAGGCATTACTCTGTGGTAGTCTTTAATATACTTAAAGGCTTAACTCATCATCCTCTTCATCCTTCCTCTGTATTAACCACTGCCAGTTCACTCAGTCTGCCTTCAAAGGTCATGTTCCCAACTCCTCCAGTCCTCCTTGCTGCCTATCTCTGGTTCCTTTCCAGTCAGGCTTTATCTTTCATGTCTGTCCTGAAGCCTACCCTGCCCTGAGCAGAGGGAAAGGGTTGCATGGTGCTTAGACATGCACTTCTGACCATATTCTCCCTTTCATTTGCTCTTCTCTCAGGGCGATGTTGTTACTGGCTCGCGTTCAGCCTGCCAAGCACTGCACTGACCAAGGCTTTCTCAGTAACACCAGTGCCTGGCCAGCCCCTCCCCAACCCTCCCCGTGCAGCAGCAGGACCCCTCCTCAGAGAGAGACGTTGGGCAGAGCAGAGCACGATGCCACTCAGCCCCCTTGCCCTCCTGGGTGTGTTCCTCCTCCCAGCCCAATCAGCATCCTGGATTCTTGCACAGGCAGGATGAGTCTTGTTCTCTGAATTCCCGTGGGTGCACTTCCCAGGAAAAAGTGAAGAAAAACAAGAGTTAGGCCATGGTGTTTCATCCTTTGGCCAGCTCCAAACAGTCTCCTGGGGCTGAGCAAATATACCAGAGCCCATTATTCATTATATCTGTGTTGCATTTATCTCCTGTTAGCCTTGGGACGTTGCTATTCAGTGAAAATATGACACATTTAGCCGGTAGAGAAATGGCAGACCCCAGGCAGCAACAGCAACCAGAAGGGAGGATGTATAATCCCTGCTGGCACACGTGCAGCATATACACACAGCAACAATCAGTCAGGTTCAATTGTCTCAGATTGCAGTTGCAGACAACGTTACAATGCAGGTCCACACATGGCCTGAGCTAAAAAAAAAGGTGGATCCTTTGTTTCTTTGTTTTGCTTTGTTTTGCTTTTTTTCCTGGAAAATTCTGTGTCACTGAGTTGCCACACATGGAAGAAAGCAAAATCTCACTTGGAGTCAGGATTCTGCTGGGAATGGGTCAGCACAAGTCCCAGCAGCCTGTGTGCCACGTTTTCTTCTCTAATTTCTACCTGCACAAGTAGAGAGTTTAGGCTGGTGCAGCAGCCTGGGAACTTGCGTCTTCCTTTCACCTGCTGGAGCAGGGAGAGGGGGCCGGATCCTGAGCTAGGAAGTAGCTCACTGGGGATGGAGCTCTGCTCAGATGCCTGCTGCAGACCTTGCCGTGGACAGCGGCCCAGGTTCGCTTCTGTGCACAGCAGAAGGAGTCAAAGCATGGTGGAAAGGTGTCAGTATAAATACCTGGAATGTATTAGAGGCAGAGTTCTCTCTTCGCTCCGTCCAGACACTGAGTTTTACCAGGGTCTGTCAGGGTGCTGGATTTATTGCAAGATCTGGTCCCTAATAAGTGGTATGAGTAAAACTCAGCGTGGCAGGTCACAGGAGCTGCTGGTTTTTTCAGATGGGGTCAGTCACCCTGACCAAAAACACATCAGTCCTCTGCCTCCAGGGCCCCATGCGCAGCACAGCTCTGTGTATGCTGTTGTATAATCTCACTGGGCTGTGATCATTATTTTCCAGCAATCCTGCAGGCACAGCAGTGGGGTGGAGTGGAGACACAGGCACAGGTAACCCAGGCACGCTCCCTTCCAGCCTCCTCCCAGTCTGGTGCAGGAGGAGGTTGCTTCCAAGCCAGACTCTGAGGCACAGCAACATGCAGATGAGAAAAATGGCACCGTGCCCTTCGGTGTTATGTTCCAAACAAGGTGAAAAACAGTGACTCTCCAACTGCAGGTAGCATCGTCTTTGCTTTCCTCACATGGGAGAGAAGGTTCAAGTCTGAACAACGAAGACCTAGGATGATTCCAGCGATCAGCATCCTCACAAGATTATGTATGCTGCTAATGTCTTCATGTAGGTACTTGAATTATATACTGCTTGTCTTGCAGGTCTAAAATGGGGAGGAAATTACATCGGGCATCATTTAGATAAGGGAGGAATTCATGTATTTTTAAGCTTAGCAGAATCACATTATGGGAATGTCTTGTTCCCCCCCGCCCCTTCTTATTATCTTGATTATAGTTTTAAAAAAAGGGAAAGTTAGCCTTTCTAAGAAAACTAAGTCTAGGAAGCTTACTTTTTGGAGAAAACAAGGAACACCTTTTCTGCCAGATAGGCTCACGCAGCTTACACAACTTTGGCAGGGGAGCTTGAAGTCCTTGCTATTGTTACAGAACCTGCTGTCCTCCAAGAACCAATTTGCAGACTGGTTAAGTTCAAAATGCAACTGAAACGTTTTCAGACTACCTCTTAAGCATCTAAAGCAGCATCATAATTCTGCAATAAAGTCCAGTCCCACCTACCCTGCCAGCCATAAACCTACCAAGGCAGCAGCAGGAGGTAATTGGCTTTTCCTGTGCATAGCTGTTACAAGCAGAAAGGGACAGGGGAGGACCGGTGATTTCTCATACTCTCATTTCCCAGAGGTGAGGATTGCAGCCCCCTCAGTGTTCTGGAGGAGGAGGACATCTTCCTTGGGTTGCAGCCAACAGCCTGCGAGGTCAAGGATGAGCAAGAGGAATTTCCTTAGCCAAGAGCAGCGTTCCCCAGCCCACGCTCACAGGCAAGAGACTCCTCAGTTTTATCTCTCATGGATCCTTGTCTTTTCACTCTTTGAGGGAAGAGCGCTGCTGCCTGCAGCTGCTACATGGTCACTATTCATTCCTTTGGGTCACAGAAGGTCAGTGGCCATCCTTTGAAGATTTCCTGCCCGCAGAAGAGCTGTGCTTCACTGCAGGCACAGGACTGCACCTATCACACCTGGGACATGACCAGTCAGAATGGTGCTAGCCCCAAAACTTCACTTTCATTATAGTAATCCAGCCTTTGACAAATAATACACTTATTTTTGCAGTGGCTCATGCTGCTCCCTGCTCCAGCAGTCCACAGGCAATTGCTGCAGGAGGAACTGCCTGTAGCCTGCCTGCACCCAGCCCAGAGAGCAGCCCTTGGTTTGCTTTGATGCAAAATCATCCCAAATCTGCCTGATTTTGCATTGAAGTGAGCGAAGAGATGTCACCCACTGCATGGGGTTTCTTCGTGTCTGGGTTTGTGAGGATTTTATTTTAGGGGGGGGAGGCAACAAGTCTTCCCCGTGAAGGTAAACTGTGCAGCCCTGAAGTAGTAACACACCAAACCCGTTGGCTCTCTTCTGTACTGTAAACCATCATGGGTCAAAGATAAAAGCACATCAGGGCACTGTGACCGTGTCAGAAGTTTTGCAGGGTCATTTTTTTTTTTTCTTTTCCAGAGGAATATTCTGAGCCAGAAACTGCTTTTACAGGCGAGTTTTAATTTCGTTCTCTTGTCCCCCGTGAAATGCAAACAAACCACATGGCTCAAAAGTCAAATGAGCTTGGTCTGGGGTTGGCTGAGTCATCCCGTTTGATTGTCAGTCTATAGTAATTAGACTGTGTGCACTAAAGCGTTTCATTACACGGCACTCCAAAGTCAGACCTCTGAAAAAAAAAAGAGCAGACACTTCAGCCAATTCTGTCAGCACCTGCCATTAGTGATAACATAGAATTTTAACAAAACCCAGGAATTCCGATGTGGAAACCATTCAATGATTCTTGATGAAATTTACTTTCTTAAGTTCGTTAGGAAAAACAAAACAAAACACCCAGCAAAATAGATCATGCACTGAAAAAAAAATCAACAAAGTATTTTCAAGTAGTTCTCACCAGGACACACAAATCCCTATGACTCCTTAGTGTCACAGACACATGCAAGGGGGCTCTACGAGCCTCTCCTTTAGAGGAGATGTTCCAGCCCAGCCTGGAATTAAGAAACAGGGGATCCAGCACAGCTACCTGGTGTATGTATGAGTAGAGTTGAAGAATTAGGAGCTTATCTGAGCTGAGCTCAACACAGTGAGTCTAAGAAACCATTAAAGACACATCAAACCTCAGCACACACTGAACAGAGAAAGGCAGAGTTAGCAGAAACCACTGTTTCAGGTTCATCTGGGCCATGGAATGTTTTTGTACCCGCCATGTGATCACAGTGTATGGGAGGAGAGCTTTGGGTTGGACCAGATTTTTTCGCTCTACTTACCAGAGTGTGTCACCTCTCCCAGTTCCTCCTCCATAGGAGAAAAAGCCAGTGATGAGGGGCCCTGCAGAAGCTTGCACACTACTGATGGGTGTTCTCGTGCCGACAGATTGAGTTGTCCGACTCACTACAGCAGGGCTGAAATTAAAGGATGTATTAGACAAGCTTTAAGAAATTAAATACTTGCTTACTTTCCTTTTTAGTGAACTCATGACAAGCAAAGTGACTTTGAAAGGCCCAAATATGTGCTGCTCCTGCCTGCTTCTACAAACTTTAGGTTACCTTACGACCCCTTCTCTCCTTTAAATCTGGAGCAGTGCTTTGAATTTAAGAAAGTATAAAATTTCTTTCTCAAGGAATCGGCCACGTGATGTTGTGCAATGGTGCACTGGAACAGGTACGTGTCACTCCCATCAAAAGTTAGCAATTTCCCCTTGGTTCTCCTGGGCATAGTTTAATTATCATGTGTGTGCCTGCATCCTTGACACACCTTACACCTTGAGATCCCAAACTTACGTGCAAAGAAATTAACGGCATTTTCACATTGCAGATGTGGAAGTTCAGGGACAGATTTCACAGCTGTTACCTGTGTTGATCCACGTGCATGTGTGCAGGAAGTTTGGCTGAAGTCCCAACGAGGTGTTGCCCAACACAGCAACATGCTATAGGTTCTGCATTTTTAAGATTTCCAGAGAACTGGTGGGGTAGTGAGTGGTCTTTGGTCTTTTGTGATGGTTCGTTGGAAACTCAAGTTCACTCCATTCTGGTTCTGGAACCTGCTATTCAGGGGATTGTAAGATCAACAAATAAAATTCTTTCATGTTCAGTCTTGATGTTGGTTTCCTGAAGAAGTGCAAGGAGAAGTTGTTGTAAGGGTACTGGAAATGCTGATTATACCATGGCCTGTGCCCGGGCTACACATAAGAAAACAGGGACTTAGAATCCTCAGGAAGGTACAGTAGGGAAGGTATCCAACAGGACTCGACTAACTGGCACACTGACTTTTTAATCTATGTCCAAAATAGGCCTAAAAAGAGCTCACACGGTGTCTACTTCAGCAGTGTCTGGAAAGGCACTTTCCAGAAGAGCTGATGGTCATGGCACTTGGCTGCACTCGTAGCATCAGCAGGATTTACCCCAAACAAGCCCTGATGTGGCAAACTGGGACCGAGACCGTGCTCAACCTGAGCCCTGCAGCCTCATGTTTTAATAAAATATCTAGAACTTCTTCATAGAATACTTTGAGTTGGAAGGGACCTTTAAAGATCTTCTAGTCCAATACCCCTGAACTGAGCAGGGACATTTGCAACTGGAGCAGGTTGCTCAGAGCCCCAGTCAACCTGACCTGGAATGTTTCCAGGGATGGGGCACCAACCACCTCTCTGTGCATCCTCAGCCAGTGTCTTATCACCCTCAGCCTCAGATTTTTCACTCCCCTGTCAGAAGTATGGCTCCAGAAACTCGACACAACTGGTGCAGCACAGACTCCCAGTAAACTTCTCCTTTGAAACACCAGCAGGTTAACTCATCAAAGCCGCTGAAATAAAATAGGTGATACTGGTTACACTCAGGGGCCAGGATCCAAAAGCCTTCCCTCTTCCCATTGCCCTGCAAAGTGCAGGCTCTGGCGGTCAGGCTACCTGTGCCTCAGGCATCCCACATCCCCCTCGTGTTTCCTTTCTTCTGAAGTAGGAAGAAACGCTGTTGGTGGCAAACCCTGCTCTGCACGGTGAGCACTGGCACTGGTGAGTGCTTGCAGTAAAGCACAGTATCCCTAAAAGCACTGGAATGACTCCAGGGACCCACAGCCCACGGGAAAGCGTGCAGCTGAGGCAAGAGATAAGTGATGTTTATACTGCTGAAGGAAAACAGACACTGGATGCTTTTCTGGCTGTGGGATCCTGGATAAATAAGGAGTCGAGGCAAATAAAAATGTCACCGGTTGATGGTATATGCACGGGAATTTCCAGGCAATGATTTATACTGACAGGTGTATTTCCTGGTGCAAAAACACAGTCACAAGCAAAGCATTTGGGACACAGCCCTCCTCCTTCCTCCAGGCACCTCGCCCATACTGTTTGACCCCTTTTGTTTTAGAAGCATTGAAGTGAGGGTCTGTGGATGCTTCCCAAGCATTCACGCAGTGTCGTCTTACCTGGTGGCCCTTAAAGCCTCACTGCTCTTGTGCACAGTGCAATTAGTATCGAGGTGGAGGAAACACAAAATCCCAGATATTCTGCCAGCATGGCAGCAAAGGCAGGAGAGCAGAGTGCTGGTGTGACCAGTTAGAGTGTGAAGCCACCTTTGCTTACAGGGAGGTTTTCTAAACTACCTTTATTTATGACTGGTGTGGTTACTTGTTCAGAATGCCTTGATACGAAGAGGTCTCCAGCCCACAGCCTTGACTGCCCTTTGGCATGTTCAAAGAACAACCTGGCGGCCACCCACCTGACCTTAGAAAGGAAGAAACGATTACCTGTTTGTAGATGGCCATGCCTGCGAAGCAGTTGCACACCTTGCTTCGAAGCAACATCCCTCTGCTGTTTGCCCCCTCACCTATAGCCACCAGCTTAGCTCTGCCAGACCCACGGCAGGGTGAGGACGTGCCTTGTGTCTTCCTCAGCAGCTTTCACACAGAGAGGATGCACCTCCTCATACAGAGGAAGGACCACCTGATGCAGAAAGTTTAAACACAACATGGAAAAATCACACGAAGATACCAGCTCCTCTTGGCATTGACTTAAACCTGGAAGGTTTAAACACAACATGGAAAAATCACACAAAGATACCAGCTCCTCTTGGCGTTGACTTAAACCTATCGCCTCCTTTCCAACTCACTGAGCATTGCAGGAGCATCCCACCGTGGTTGTAATTATCACACCAGGAGCACTGGATGATTACAGACGCTCTCACTGCTGTCCCTCCGTGGAAATCAAAAGAGACATCTTTGTAAAGTTGAGGACAATGGCAAACATCTTCCAGTCCCTGCTTGTTTCCTACGCTGCTTCACTCTCCAGCCACTGCAGCATGAATGATGCATCAGAGGCACTGTTCTTAAAACAGTCTCTGCCTCACCTACTGCTCTCTGCAAGACTGGCCCCAATTACTTCCACTTTAAGTTTTTGTAGTGCTAACAATAACCCCACTGCTCTACCATCCTTTGGCTGTGTAGGATCCTATTTCTTTACAGGTTCTGTACCTTTTTTCTTTCACCAGGTTTTGGGGACTGCCAGCTTGGCCCATACTTTCTTGCTATATTTTATTTTTAATGTCATGTCAGTGTTTGTCACGGATGCATTTAACACCCTAATTGTCCCTACGGGTATTACAGCAGCCTTCTCCTCTCTCATCCTATTTCCCCCTTCCTCCAACAAGGGACCCTTCAGCCCCCATGCCCACATTGTTTTGCAAGGTGCCTCTCTCCCATCTCTGACGCTTGCTCTCTTCCTTCCCTTGCTCACCTTTAGCTTCTCAACGGCTTGTGGTTTGATCCTATCTCCAGACCACATAACCTGTCCACACGTTGTTCTGCTTTCTGAAGCATTTCTGAAGCTGCAGCTCCTCGGCAATGCCTCCCCTGTCCCGTGCAGTGCGGTGCCTCTTGCCCACGCTCTCCCCGCCAGCCTGGCTTCACTGCTTTTTCTTGACCCATTTCAACCTCCGAATGGCTCCATGTCCATCTAGGCATGGGCAGAATCACTGACACAAAGTTTCTGCCAATGACAGGCCAAATTCTTCTCTAGGGTGAAGCGGTGACTCTCCAGGCTCAGCAGGCACAGGCATGAGCACCGTCATGGCCAGCTCAGAAGCTTGGCATCCTCCAAACTCCCCCTCTCCTCCCATTTCCCACAGTCATACAGCTGATGCAGAGATATCATCAGAGATTGCTGCCAGCCCTTTGAGGAGTGCTGGCCCCAGCCCAGGATTTGCCCCTCAGCACGTTAATGGATGCAAATGAGACTTTGTTCACAGTAACTGTTCTCTCCACCTGTTCTGGACCTTTAGCCTTCCATCAGTTCCTGTACAGACACCCACTACAAATCCAGAAGCACCACAGCTCCAAACAGGAGATGTCCCCGGTCCCCCTCAGCCCACAGCTCCGGCATCTCTTCGTTTTCATGGGATGCCTTCAGAAGAGGATGTGACCCAAGAGCTGCGGACATAAGGGCGTGCAAAGGGAAAGCTGTGAACTGAGAAAAGATCTCAAGGAAATGGCGTTCACAAGGGAAGACGATTTCTGCATTATCTACAATAACACAGGAAGCAAAAGCCTCACTATTAGATAAGAACGGCAGAAAACTGTTTTCTCAATAGCCAAGTGAGCTGTAAAAAAAGATTTAGCCTTTTACCGCTTCCTGTTTTCACAGCGGCACGGTGCATACCCTGCTGTTCCCCAGCAGAAGACTCAGCCCCTGGTTTACCCCAGGAGGTGGTCAAGCCAAGCAAGGGAAAGATGTCCGGTCAGCAGCCTTCGCCACGCAGCAGCGGGATGAACCCCAGAGCCCCCCTCCTCCACGTGTCTCTTTGGGAAGAGCGAGGTGGCCTCGACAGCACCTGCTTTGAAAGAGAAGTCAAGCTTTTCTCCAGTCTTCTTGGAAGGTGTTGGCAAAAGGCCATCTGCAGGTGTTGGCCTTACCCCCTCGTGCCCGCGCATCGACTCACGGGAGCCCAGCGAAAGGGCCGGGGTTAGCAGAGAGCTCTGTGGACAGATTTATAGAAGGGGGCTGTCCTTTGCAGCCCCACCTGCAAAGGGTTTGGACTGCAAACACTGGAAGGCTCCAGCTGAAAGGTGGTTTGGGTTTAGAGCTGCTGTTGTTATTTCAGGGGCAGCAGCTTGAGAGAAAGATGCGAGTCTTTCCCTGTATTATATTCACGAACTCATCCTAAGCCCATTGCCAAGTCCTTCCCTTGACTGGGCTGCTGGGTGGTACTGGAGGTGTGGGTCTAAACACAGACGGTGGAAAGAGGTGGGAAAAGCAGAGGTGGCAGGTGGATAATGTGGAAGAGTAGCTACCCGATGTAATCTACCTCAGCTTCCTCTAAATACTTGTGACAGCTGGAAAAGATTCAAACCAAAACTTCACCTTTTCAAGGAGGCAAATGGAGCCTGAACAGGAAGGAGAATCAAAGCCACATTTTTTATTTAATACCTCCAAATCAGAGGCAGTAAGTCTGTTCAAAAGTTAAGTGGAGGACAGTAAGCAGGATATTGTACTGAGCTACATGGATTTTAAAGGTATTGCATTCACAGATTGAATTAAACTTCGAAAAATGTTGGATTTAAGAGCAACAAAAGGGGCAGGAAACGTGTGAAGAAGCTTTTCTACAGAGAGCAGGGACAGCCCAATTGAATGTGCTTTTTGGGAGGACAGGGAAATCCTTCACTCAGGTAGTAAAAGGATCAGAAATTTGAAAGGGAGGAAGTGGTTGCCAGAATGTTCCTCCTCAAATACAGGAAAGCACATCTGCAAAGGGGCAACCAGCACCTGCAGCACGTGAATGAGAGGGGTGCAAGGCTGGGTAGGAAAGCAGGGCAAGATTTTAGCAGACGAAAACGGAAACCACAGGAGTATGCTGAAAGAGGGCAGAAATGGGAGCTCGGAGGAAACGTTTCTTGCAAAACCCACACCAAGCAAAAAGGCAGGAAACAGTCAGAAGGAGCATGTGGATGGTGGGAACAGAGACAGGCCAGAGCTCAACCTACCTGTGGGAAGAGCTGCTGCATGGGCAAGGGGCAAGGAGCAAGGGGCAAGGAACAAGGGGCAAGGCACAAGGGGCAAGGGTGATTTGCAGAAGCATGAAAAAAAGAATTTTGCTGTGGAGAAATAAATCCAATGTACATAGTGCACATCTGGTAGCACTCTCTGTGGGGAGGAATGAACAGGTAGGGGCATTTCACCAACAGCAAAGGAGATTTCCTCATGAGATTTGCTCAAGGGCCGGTTGCCTCCTTTGACCTTAACGATGCACAGCATGGATATGGCAAGGGCAGGGGGGACAACGCCAAGGTACGATGGACACCACTCAGACTACACGGAGGGGCAATAGCTCCTGCTGATGCCTACTGAGCTGGAGTAAAAGGGAGCTGCTGAACAGGGGCTCCGATGCTGAGGAGATGCTGTAGCCCTGCTGACATCCCCTCGCTTAGTGAGGGCTGGCCAAAGCAGTTGGTGAAGGTGCCACTTCTCAGGTCTCCTTAGTGACAGGAGGAAGTTGTGAGACCCTGTCCAGGCTACCCTGATATACACACCCCCTGAGAGAAGTCTCTTTGGTGCCAGGACATAACCTGAGGGAATGGTCAAAGTAATCAGCTCAAAGAAAAGTGACAAAAACAACAGAGTAGGTTCCTTTCCTATGAAAATAAAAGGATGGCATCTTCTCTTTGATAAGCACATATGAAACCTCCCTGCAGATGACCGAGGAAGGAGGAGACCCAGGGCCCGTGGACCCCCACAGCCAAGGAGACCCTTGTATTCAGTGCGAGGTGAGGGGGGCTCCGTGGGGGGAAGAGAGAAGAAGGAAGCCACTATGGTTACTTTAATTGTATTTATTCCACTTCAGAAAGCAGGTATTCTCAGTCTTGGAGAAATGCTTGGCCAGAATAACGGCCTCGGTGCTGCTCTTTCTCCATCTCACAGTGTCAGAAACACTCTGCAATTTGGAGTCGTTCTGCTGCAGTCAGACCACACTCTCCTGAAGGGAAAGGCTGTTATAATACTTCACACTCATGAACTGGAAAATGCTATCAAGGTAGAGAATGCTTTGCCAGGATGGTGGCTGGGGCTGGCGGGGAAGCATCGTCACATTTTTAATTGAATCACAGACACGTGCTGCACGAGCAGCAATCACCAGGGTGCGCATGCAGAGATGCCACTTTCATTACATTTGACAAACAAATAGGAAAAACCAGGACCAAGACGTGAAGTCAATTGTTTTCAGAGGTGTCAGAAAAAGCACCGTGCACTGAGCCAAAGGTGAGAGATGAACGAAGCCCGGAAACAAAAGCGAGAGAGGGAGAGATGACAAGGCCACCGAGCACAAAAGCACCCTGATTATCGCCAGCAAACACACGCTGGCATTTGCAGGCTCATCACAAACCCAACCAGGCAAGCTGTGAGCAATTATTTGTGATTCAGACAGATAAAAATATTTGCGGAGAGCAAGCCAAGGGACAACAAACAAACAAGCTGGGAGGCTCGGGTGCTGTATTCTGCTCCGTACCGGTAGAAACCCGGTGGGGATGGTGATGGCATCGGTGTCGCACGCTCGGGTGAGTGAAACCTTTGGTTTTGGAAGGTTTTGGAACCCAAACTGTGCAGCCACACGGTGTGAGTGACGTCTCAGCACCCATGGGCCACCAGCAGTCCCCTCTGGAATCACTGACGGGAGGTTTGCTGGATGGTTTCCCTGCTGAGAGTGTCCGCGGGCTGGGAAAGAGCCTGGGGTCAGCAGGCACTGGTGCTCTGCCCTGCCTTGGGAAAGTGAGGCAGTGCCCCAAGTACTCATTCCTGCCTCAAGGCAGCAGCCTTGACCAGGCACAGGGATGGTTTCTGCTGTGATAGGAATTAAACTATACTTTTCAGATGAACCACTTCAGGGTCAGGATAGACCCACTGCAGTCCCAGATGGCAGGTACTGGGGTGTTTCCCATGATGAATACCAGTATCATACCTCACTTTGATTCTTGAAATTTCCTTAATCCTTCCTCTTTGGCGGTGGGGAAGAAAAAGGTCCCTTCTCGCTCCTCTCCTCCTGTCAAAGAGACTCTCTCTGATGTCCCCATCTCCCTCAATGAGCCAGCAGCGTGATTCACAGGCAGAGCCTCAAGGATGCAGGCACAGGAAAAGTAAAAAAAAATAAGGTATTGAGGGGGGAATTTTCCATGAGGTGGATATGTGTAGCTGCCTGGAAAAATAAAAATTAATAAAAAAAAGAAAAAAAAGAAACAGCTTAGATCCTTTTTGTTTTCTCTCTGCTATTTAGAGAACCTCTGTGTCATCTGAGAAGAGACCCAGCAGGGAGCTGCTACTTGCTTTGCCAAAGCAATGAGAAGGAATAGTCTCTGTTAAAGACACCACCCTTGTAGGGATTATAAATACAAAAGGAGATGAATTTATCCAGTTGAACCTAATCCACAGAAAACACCACAGCCAAGTGCAGGAGGAAGAGGAGCCTGGCTGTGGGCGACGGGCCAAAGAGGGGCATATGAATCATGTTAAAACCCTATAAAGGAGCACGAGAAAATGTGTTTTAGTACAGAAGTGCTTTCAGTCCCAGCTGCCTATCCAGCTCCATGGCTTTCGCTGGAGGAGATGCCAAGGCAGCAGGATCTCAGCCCAGCATGCCGGGGCACCCCAAGGCTCACGGTCTCCCCAGGGAGGCTGCTGTGGGGGCACGGCAGGGGCAGGGGGCTGTGGGTGACAGCAGGAGGGTTCAGGACATCTGCTTTGCCTGTGGGGTTGGTGTCCGGGGGCCCAATCCCACAGGATTTCCATATGGACGCGGGGTCCTTGGCCGTCTGGAGCTCAGATGAGCAGCACTAAGGGTCTCATGGCTGCTGTGCACCCAGAGCATCCCTGGCATCCGACCGAGCACCAGCTTAGGGACACCAACACAACCCCCTGCACCTTCTCCACCTGCATTTGTAAAGGATTTTTCCACCCTCAGGTCTGCAGCAGAAGGAAGCGTTTCCTCTGCCCAGGCTGAGTTGCAAGCATGCAGGAGGAAGCTCTAACTGGGGCTGCTGCCCTTACAAAAATGAGTACTTGAAGACATCATAAGCCTTTTATGAGCCCTACAGCAACCGTAAACGCCTTCTGCTAAGCACAAAGAAATGCCCCAGCAGAAGTGGCACAGATGTGTCACTCGCTGTGGCTTCCCAAAGAGCGCTTCGTGGTGATTTATAGCCTGAAATGCTCAAAGCAAAACCATATAGCAATAGTATTTTACCAGATTTAAAGTGTCTTGGTGAAATACGCACCACTCCTATTCCACGATGATGTTTCATTTTATAGGCAGCAGAAGATTCATAACGGCTTCAATTAATCACGGCCTCTCTTCTAGGTGATTAGAGTCTGTAAACGATGGGAAGAAACAAGTAAATTTGTATCCCTTAACACCTCAGTGGTGTTTTGAAGCAAAGATTATCGAATTTGAGCACAGACTCTCTGCCAGGCAGGCAGGGACCAGTCTCCTGACCCAAGAATATTGATTCAGTTCCATTGGCAGTCAAATGATAGACCAGGGGACTCCTGCACTGGGAAAACAGCTCCAAAATCCAATGGGCCGGTGCCCAACCTGCCCGCCCCAGAGCGCTGCCGTCACATCCATCACACTGCAAAAAGCAGGGAGTCAGCTGATGCACGACAGAGCTTATCAGAGCCCGTGGCTCTGGGTCGATACCACAGTGAATGGAAAAACCATTATGGCCAAAAATTATTCTTGCGTATCTGCATAATGCAAAGAAAAGTGTGACAAGAGTGTTATGTCACTTGCAGGCTCCTGACTTTCAGCCCGGTGGCAGGGTGGACAAGGACATGGGTGGCACCGGGCTGTCACCAGGCAATGCTTTCAAGCACAGCAGATGGGAGCTGTGGTTTACAGAGCAGCAAGGAGCCCTGCCTGCATCCTCTGCCTGCACCCTGCCTTCATTCTGCCTGTACCCTGCTTGCATCTCTGCCTGCACCCTGCCTGCCTGAGGCCACATGCAGAGGACCCAGGTACACCAGCACCCACTCACCCGCCTGCAGGGAGAGCAACTGTCCTGTTTGCAATGGGTGGTAAAAGGAGGGAAGGGAAAGCAAGAGAGAAAGGAAATACCCTCTTGAGGAGTCCTAAATCCCAACCAGCTGCTGTGGGCGGAGCTGGGGGACACCCTGAAACCCCAGCAGCAGGAGCCCCAGCACCCCGTGGCCCCTCGCTGCCTGCAGTGCTCCCCAGCAGGGAGACACTTGCCCCTACGCATGGTCTCTGCCAAACCTCTCAGGTGTATGGGGCTCCACATCCCCCCCTTCCCCTTTCCCATCAGGCCCAGAGCAAATACACTCCTGTGGTCTGTAGGGCTCCTCCAGACACCCCAGCAGCACTGGTACCACCAGTCAAGAGCAGCCAGTACAGCGTCTGATAGAAGAGGCATTTCCAGTGATGGGTGGTGGTGACCGGAGCGATGATGCCATTTCTGTCCTCCAACAACCAAAAGTTATGAAAAATAGGGGACTGGAGGACAAACACCCCTTTAAAAAGGCTGGAAGAGTGATGTAGATCAGGTAGCCCATGGTAGTTGAGCTGGGATTACCTCCACCACGTTGTACAAATTCCGCAAAGCCCCAGACAGCAAAAAAAAAAAGTGCAAAGTTTTTCTTTCAGCTGGCTGGGGTCATGGCTCCCCCCACCCTACAGCCCACCCGCCCAAGGAGGGAACTGCAGGAGCATCTCTGCTGACACTGCCACCAAGGGCAGTCTGAGACACAAGGAGGAAGCCACCCCACGTTCTCCTGCTGCTCTCCACTGGAGCCATGGCTTTTTTGGGGGAGATGACTGCAAAGCAGCGCCTGGTGTCCCCTGCCTGGCAGTGCCAGGACAGTTAGCACCATCTATTGTCCAAACCTCACAGCGGAGGTACCTGGCTGACTTGAGTAAGGAGGAAATTCATGTGTATAAAGGAAACAGCTCTTTTCCATTCCTGAATTACTCAGAAAAGCTCTTCCAATGAATAATTCAATCACTTTGTAAAAACGCGCCGTTGATGAACACAAGTAGGCTTCGGGGGACTGCGGGATTACCAGCTGCATGCTCTCCTTCTTCGTCTGCAGGGAGGTGTTCATTTTAATGGGCAAGCAGAGCTCTCGTTAAATACCTCGTTAATAGCTCAGCCTGTGGGGCAAAGCCAAAGGGGAGAGCTGGGTAGAGGTGCATTCTCAGGTGCCTGGTTGGGAAGATGTGCTCACTGCTGGGAGCGAAACCTTGGGAGGATGTTTTGGCAGGGGATGGTGCAGGGGAGTGCTCCGCATACCAGATCACTGAGGTTGTTTTTCTGTTCCCTGCCTGGCCCCTTCCCAGCACAGAATGAGCCCCAAAAAAAGACCAGTCTGTGCTAGACGAAGCCAGTACCTGGCTGAGCTGCGAGTTGGCGTGAGAGCAGGGGGGGGTTGGACGGAGTCCTGCACAACCCCCTCCACGGGCCCTTGGCTGCGCTTCCCTGGCACAGCCCAGGGAGGCCAAAGCAGCACCCTCATCTCATCAGCACCCTGGGAACAGCTGTAACAGGAATTAAAGGAGCTTTGAGCAGCATTTACAGGGCCCTGTTTCCTGAACAAATGCATCTCGATGTCCCTCTTGTCATGAGAAACCCTGCTGTGCCAAGATCCCTCGCCGGGAGCCAAGCGGCGGATCCCCTGAGGCTGGTGAAGTTTATTTTGTGATCACCAAGAAGGGAAACAGGCTGTTGCTCAAGCCTGGCAAGGAGCTGTTCTGCCCAAGCTGCCCATCGCAGGGAAGAAAAGAGCCCGTTTGTCCATGTGAAACGGGCCGAGAAATTGGTAACCCCGCTGCTGAAAAGCAGACTGGATTCATCAGGCAAAGTGTGTAAGGGGCTCCCGTGGTCCTGCAGGCAGGGGAGGGCCAGGGCTCCCCAGCCTGGCCAAGCAGGGCACACCACCTTCTCCGTCCCCACCGTAGCCTGCAACCACGGGGCTCCCGTCCCTTCCACCATCCAACCCATACTACCCTCACCTCTGGTGAGCAACCCACCAGGCACAGCCCAGCCAGGCTTTCACGTGGCCCCGTAAAGCCCTTGGCCCCTCCTGCGGCCTGGCCTGGCCTGCCCCAGACCCGCACAGCCCTCCTTGGCACCGCTGCCATCCACGGCCGCCTGGCCTCGGCCTTAAGCCGCCTCAGGAAAATCCAGCGGGAACATCAGGGGCCCTGAGCTCGTAGCAGACATGGCTGCACCACGCGCCGTGGCGACACCCCTTGTGCTTCCCCGTGGGGACGGGGACGGCCACAGCAGCCCAAGGGCCACACCGCACCAGGTGCACCCACCAGCACGGCAGAACCCCCGGGAGCCAGGCTGCCAGAGCAGGGGCCGAGCAGCACCCGAGGGCACGCGGGACCAGGTGGACACCCTCCAGCCTGCCTACAGGAGACAGCTGCTCTTCCCCAGGAAGAATTCCTCACTAGATGGAAGTAGGACGCTGCACGGGACAGGGTTTGGGCACACAGCGACGGGTGGGATCACAGAGAACTGCACTCGGCGGGCTCTGGCCCTTGCTGACGGCGGCACCGGCTCTGAACTCCCTTTTGCCGCCTTTTCTTTGGAGTTGGCTCCTCACCCCCCGCCGCCATCTTGCACCCACTGCGGGTGTGCGGGGGAGAAGCGTGCGGATGGGCGCGGGGCCTGTCGGGCTTGGCCAGAGCCAGCAGCACCCCGGGACAGAGCCAGCAGCACCCAGGGACAGAGGCAGCAGCACCCCTGGCACGGAGGCTCCGGTCCCTCCGCTGCTCACAGCCTCGGGCAGCACCAAAATAGCTCGGAACGGGTGTGTGGGCCAGCTCGCTCCGCAGCGTAAACAGCCCTGGCTGTTTCTAGCGAAGCGGGGAATGTGTGTTGTTCCTGGGACGTGCGGTATCCAGGGCCAGGGGGAAGACGAGGGAAGGGCCAAGCATCCCAGAGGGACAGGGAACCAGGGTAGGGGCCAGTTCCCAGCAGAGGGGCCCCAGCCCTGAGGCTGGGGGGAACGCAGCAGCTTCAGGAAGGGATGACCTGGGGGACAACAAGGGTTCCCATGGGCTGGGCTCCACCCCGGCACCCTGCTGGGAGAGGACAATGTCGGGCAGTTGGGTCCTTTTCCAGCCCCCATGGCATGGATCCTGCCCACAGGGCCAGGCTGGCCTGGTTAGTCACCTTCTCCTTAGACCTTCTCCTGAGGCAGCCATCCTGACCTCCCCCCAGCCAAAGCACACCAGTGGGGATCACGACTGCGCTGATGGAGCACGACTGATAATGAGCCTCCTGCTCTGTTTTATTCCCATTTATAGAAAGCTAAATATAACTTCCTGCTTATTTTTAATTCTTGGTGAAGGCTGCGACCCACAATCCATCAGATCAGTTTTGTATTTTTCCTATTTGCAGCCTTGCATCAGATCCAAGAGAGAAAACAAAGTCTGGCTCAGCACAAGGTTCGTAGTCAAGTTAGGTATGGGCAGCGTGTCCTGCACCAAAGGTCTGGTGACCGTGGGGAAGGTATTGCGGGACTTGTAGGACAGAAGCTTTCTTTGTGCCAGAAAGACCCCCCCAGACCCAATCAGAGCTGCTGCCAGACCAGCTGTAGGAACTGCTGGTCCAGGCTGCATCTGGTGGCAGGTTTTGCTTGTCATCAAGCAGTGCAAGGGCATTTTAAATGTTTTCCTATCACACAGCCAGAAGCAGCTCACTGCATTGTACAATATCTCCCTCTGCAGCGGGAACAGGAGACAGCACCAACTCACAAGCCAAGTTTGTAAGACCCTCAAGCGAGTGCGATGGGGGTTGTATCAGCTGCTTGTACCCCCAGAGATAAAATTCCACCCCGCTTCTGGGAGGCAGGGATAACAAACATGCAAACATGTTTGCATAACATGCAAAGGCACACAGATGAAAACCTCTCATCTCCATTGACAAAACAGTCCTCTTTTAGTGCCCAGATCCCAGTTCTCCATTCATTGCTCCGGAGATGAGACTTTGACAGAAACATCAGCAGACCATGCACACAAACATGCACTTGGCTCTAGCAAATCACCTTTATAGGAAAGCAGGGGATCCAAATAGATCTCTGTTATATCTTACTGGGGTTACATGAGAGATTAAGTCTCCACATGGCATGGAAAAACCATCACCCTCAAAAAATACTGAAAGTTCTTCAAATGCTGGACTAAGGGTTTGACCAAAATAAGGCAGGCAGCGAGCAGCTGTCCTGTGGCTCCTGCCTTCTGCACTTGTCTCCTCTGGACTTCAAAATTCACCTTTGCTGGCTCCCAGCTCTACATATAAGAAATTGTGTGTTCATTTATACATCCTTTTAGTCCCTCCAGACAGCCAGGTCTTTACAACAACTCAGTAACTGGGGATACTGTCCTGTTGACATTCACTTGGATGAGTTTCCCTTCTCCCAAGGACACCAGCCCTCCGACATCAGCTCCCCACACCTGGTTGCAACAACACACAGCACACTGTTTTTTTCCTGCTCCGGTTTTGCGAGCCCGGGTTTGCCAAGGTCCAGCCTAGCTAACCTTGAACTGCCCCAGAGCAGCTGAGGAAAGCCTCAGCTCTCTGAGGTTCAATCTCCATTTCGGAAGGAGACACGGGGGAAAAAAAGACTTTGTTTTGACCTAAAACCAAAACATGCGATAGGTTGAAAGCCATCCGTGAGGCTGACTTTGATGATTTACAGTAGCACTGGCACATCCTCGGCTGGCTTAAGACAAAACTCTTCCCCCAGTGCTGCCCTCCCCCTTGGGTAGCTTTGCCCTTCTTTGGTGAGGCAGCAGCCTCCAGGCAGGAGCAGCTCTTGCCATTAAAAGGAGAAGCCCAGACTTCTCACGCAATAATTCATTCACTAAGATGCAGAAAACAGCCCGTTCAAGTGTGTTAATGCAAGGCTGTAAGACACACTTCCTCCATCAGCTGCTGACAACGTTCCCCAGTTTACACAGTGCAGCAGCTTGTGCTGTACAAGCCCAGCAGGAGAGGCTTTCACATGGGGCTTCTCCAGCAGACCATTGCTCCTTCCATTCCCATCAAATTCCCAAACTCATCTTTTCCCCACAAGGCTATCCTCGCCAGCTATCCCAGTGCGACCAGCTTATAGAAATGGTCCAAGACTGAAGTGATGGCCAGGGAAAATGAATGGGAAAACTCAACCTTTAGGTCAGTGTGAGCAAAAGCAAATGGAAAATGCAGTGTCTGAGCTGACGGCTCCCTGTGCCCTTAGGGATAGTGATGTGGTAGCTGGACTTCATTTCTAAGGAGACTGCAGCAAACCAACTAGGACTCAAAGCAGCTGGTAAGTGGGATTTTTTTTTGTCTTCCTCTTACTAAGTTCAGGATTTTCTCTTCTTTTGGGTTGAATCAGATAGACAGACTTTTCTGTTTGCGAGACGTTTCTTTCCTTAGAGTTATTCTCAGAACAGCCGGCGAGTATTTTAAACCGAAAATAGCTGATCTCCCATAGATTCATGCTCCTGTTTTTGGAAACACTATTTAGAGATTAGAAGTCCCAAACCAAAAGCAGCCAGGAACAAGGGCGAAACCCCACATGCCTGTAACAGCAAACACTGCCCTGGCACCTTTTGATTCACCTCTTTCCTCGAAAACTCCTGGGAGCTTTGGGTTTGCCCCAAATCTCCCCGAGTCGTATCAGCTCCTTGCCAGACGGCTGCACCACCCAGATTTAAGGTGTGAACCCCTTGGAGCAAGTCACCACTGGAACATCAGCAAAAACTATGCTACAAGTCATTACAAAAAGAGAGAGAAAAAAAAAAAAATCAACATTAAGCCAAGCCCCTGGTTAATACCCTTTGAAGAAAATAACGAGTTGGGAAGCGGAGTTTTTTGTTCCGTGTTTTGCAGAAAGAGGTGTGGAGGTTTTGAAGTATAAATATATAATATTCATATAGTGTTATGTGAAATTTAAATTCTGAATCACTGTGTAGCACTTACGAATGTCATTGTTCTCAGGGATGGTGTGCTGATTTCTGCTGATAAACGGATAAGCTTCATATAATGCATACGAGCTTTTAATATAGTAGCTGCCGAGGGAATACCTGAAAGCCACCAAGAGTACTTGGTTCATCTGTTACTTGTCCAAAAAGTACATCTGACATTTAAATATAGCAGATTAGTTCATATTACACTGCCGAGCATCAGATGGAAAGACCAAAAAGAAATGGAAATGGTGAAGCAAAAGGGTTTTATATCTAAAGCAGAGTTTAAACTCAGAGCCAGCAGACAGAGCTTAACCTTTCCCTTTGTAAGAGAATGACTCCATTTCCCAAACAAGCAAACCACTCGTGCTTGAGTCAGAACGTAGCAACCAAAGTAGTTTTCTGTTTGCAGCTCACAACATTTTTCTTATGAGAAAGGAGTAAACCAGACTGTTGGCAGTGAAGGGATGCTGGGGACGGGCATTGCTTCGAGCCCTTCAGGAGAAACTTGGTAGGCAGCTGCCAGGAAAGATCCCTGCAGCTCAGCCTCAGCTTTGCACCACTTTTGACCTCCTTTAAGGAGGGGTTTCTTTTGCACCAGCAGAAGACCTGGCTCTGGGGCACACATTGCTACAGCCCAGCCCCATCACAAGGTGCCATGAGGCTGCTGGATTGCCAGAGCCCAGCAGGGCTGGGAGGGTTTTAGGAGTTCCCCAATTTTATGCCCACCAAAGTCATTAAGCAGAACTTTGAAGTTTTCTTCAATGTTTCCCCCCCACCATTGTCCTGTAAAAACTGAAATCATTGTCACAGTTGGCAGCTAAGCCCCACACAGCGACTCGCTCTCTCCTCCCTCAGTGGGACAGGGGGAAGAGAACTGGGAAGGCAAAAGGGAGAAAACTGGTGCGTTGACATAACGGATTTATAACTGAAATAAAAATAAAATAGTGATAATAAGAATAAATTGTAATGAGAAGGAAAGTAACAAAAAGAGAGAGGAATAAAACCCCCAAAAGACAAGTGATGCAAATGAACACAGGAGCTCACCACCAACCGAACGCTGCCTGGCCAGTCCCTGAGCAGCAGCCCTGCTCCCCAGCAAGCTTTCCTCTAGTTTTACTGGGGAGCATAACATCATATGGTCTGGAATATCCATTCCCTGTGGTCATCTGGAGTTGGTTGTCCCAGCTGTGTCCCCTCCCAGCCTCTTATGCATCCCCAGCCTCCTCACTGGGGGGGGTGAGGAGCAGAAAAGACCTTGACCCAGTGTGAGCCCAGCTCAGCAGTACCGAAACCATCCCCGTGTTACCAACACTTTCCAGTGCAAATCCAGAACCCAGCCCGCTGTTAGCAATTATGAAGAAAATTAACTCTACCCCAGCCCAACCCAGCACGGTTTGTAACTTCCTTTGAAGCAATTAGAGAGCTAATAAGACATTATTTAAAATCCGATGTTTAAATAGCTTGCCTAGGAAAACCAGCCCTGCAGAGGAATTGCTCTGAAATGCTATTTTTCTTGGAAATTGCAGAGCTGAGGGACTCTGATGGCCGTGCTGTTACTCACTTTTTATTGCCTATTATGCCACTTACAATCCTCATAACAGGACACCTTTATTGTTCCATGGCATCATCTCTGCCCGGGGAGCAATATCGCACAACAGTAGTAATTTTGTAACACCTGATTCCAAAAAGCCTGACCCAAAGCCCATCGAGATCCCTCTGCTTTCTGGAAGCAGCAGAACAAAGGCCCAGGCAGGCTGTAGGGTGTCACCACCGACCTGCTTCTGGGGAGCTCTGCTAATTGCTCTGATTAGCAGAGAAACTAGATTAAAGACAAATTCAACCCCGCAGTGCCTGAACCCTGCACGACTCGTCACCCAGTAATCCAGAAACATAAACTGGGTGGGAAAAAAACCCCATGGTATCATAATTCCCTGTGGTGTCTCAGAGGAGATGGAAAGCCCAGCTGGAGCTTCTGTTTCAGGTCAGACAGACCCAGGTTAGAGGGCTGGACACACAGTAATAAACCCCCAGCTCAGCTGAAAGGTTCTGGAGGTTCTAAGGAAGGCTCTGCCAGACCCGTGTGTCCAACCAGCTGCCCACTCAGCCGGGCAGAAGTCAGAGCGCGTCGCGGCGACTCGAGCAAAGCCTTGCAAAGAACTCGGCCACCGACACCTTGGCATCTGCTGTGCTTGGTCCTGAGCTCCATCTGTGCCCACGCAAAGAGCGTGCGAGTGCTGAGGGGAGTAACTCTGGCATCTGCTCCTCTCCACGCTGGACATGCTCCCGGGCTGAGGTCCATGCTGCTCCCAAGGGCTCCAGCCCAGCTTGGCTCATGGAGCTCACACCAGCACCACGCTGGACTCGGGGTGAGCAGAATTGTTTTCCTTCAGATATGTTGATTCAAACTTTAGTCTTCCTGGCCTCACCATTATTCCAGGTTGGGGTTTTTGTTCTCTTCCAACCCCCCCATTAACCTTTAAAGTTAACAAAGCAATTGTCTACTTCAGGAACGAAGAATGAAGGGCCCAGCAGGCTTCCTCCTTTGCTCACTGCTGCTGGTGGCCTCCCATTGCACAGAGGTGGCTGCCCAGAATGACCAGCCTGACCCCAAAACTCCTTGTGCCAATTGGATGGGAGGAGCACCCGGCTACCCTGGCCACAACGGTCTCCCTGGCCGGGATGGGAAAGATGGAAAAGATGGACTAAAAGGCGAGAAAGGAGACGCAGGTTGGTGAGGAACAGGGGGTACCTCAGCCTGTGGGCAACCCCAGCCCCGGCAGGTCTCACATCTGGGGGGGTCCCTGCCTGCTCTTTGTCCCAGTGGCTTTTGAGTATCTCCAGAGATGGAGATTCCACAACCCCAGTCAAAGAGTTTGGTCTGGTGGTTGTTTTTCCAACTAATGATGTTTTTTTCAGACATGCTGCTCTCAGCAGCTCCGCACACAGCTTGGAGGGGAACAGGGCAGTGAACGGGCTGACTCGGCTCGGGGGGGGTGTTGAGGCCACCCAGCCTTTCCTCAGCTCTGTGCTGCTGAGCAGACCCTCGTGCCACAGCCCCCTCTGCATTGTGGGCCGGTGGGTGGCAGCTGCCAGCCCGGTGCAAACAGAACTCCCTGTCCCCACTCTCTCCCCCAGGTGTGCAAGGTCCCAAAGGCGACCAAGGCCAAACAGGATTGCCAGGGAAGGACGGGCCAAGAGGAGCTCCCGGATACTTAGGGCAGAAGGGGGAGAAGGGTGAAGGTGCCTTCGTCCACCGCTCCGCCTTCAGCGTGGGGCTGACGGATCGAGCCCCCCACCCCAACGTCCCCATCCGCTTCAGCAAGATCTTCTACAACGAGCAGAGGCACTACGATGCCAGCACCGGCAAGTTCCTCTGCAGCATCCCCGGCACGTACTACTTTGCCTACCACCTGACAGTCTACCTGTCGGATGTCAAGGTCAGCCTCTACAAGAAGGACAAGGCGGTGATCTTCACCTACGACCAGTTCCAGAAGAACAACGTTGACCAAGCAAGCGGCTCCGTCTTGCTGCACCTCAGCAGCGGGGACGAGGTGTGGCTTCAGGTGTACGGGGACGGGGACAACAACGGCGTCTACGCGGACAACGTCAACGATTCCACTTTCATGGGCTTCCTCCTCTACCCAGACCTGGATGTCCATTAAAGCAGGGGCTGCTACACAGGAGAGGAGGAGGTGGCTTAACCCCGGACGGCATCCTGGGGCACCGGCGCTACAGCTACACTGTATTTACCAGAAAATTGCCTGCTGGGGGGCAACGACTGCCAAGGGTGGACCCTATCTCCTGTGAAATCAGGGAGGTTGTGCACGAGTAACTTCCACGGGAGCGAGAGTTCACTTCTACCTCTGCTCTTGCTGCCCTTGGAGAATCCTGGGCCCAGGGTGAAACACCACTCTGGCCACATCCTAAAAGAGCACCTCTCAAAATGGCCTAACCTTTTCTTAAATTTAAAAGTGAGCAGAGAAAAATTGGCTACATTTAAATATCACATTCTAAAGTTCCTTTGTTTTAACCACCTAGGTTCTTTTAAACCAACAGTGCACATTTTAGCCAGCATTTTAACATCTGAGTAGAAGAGGGAGCAGACTACTCACAAAAGCCATCTCTGCTCTCGTTCTCAGCTGGAACAGCTGTCTCTGTTTTACCCATCGTAACTCACTGTCTTAGGCCCTTTGACTTCCACCCATGGTTTGTTTCCCTTCTTTAGCACAGATCTTTGAATATATTCCGATTATCAACTTTCATTTATTTTAATCCTTTGATTTTTCCTTTCATGTTTATCCCCTATCATTATCTTCAAAGCATGCTTATTTAGGGCAGGGATCTTCTCTATTTATCTGAAAAGCCAGTGAGGCCACACAACAAAAGAAGCTCATTGACCATGTGGCTTTGGGGGTCCCGAGGTGATCACAAATGTGTCGGTCGCACAGTTGTGATGCTCAGAAATGGCTGAAGCCTCCCTGCAAGCACCGTGCCTGACCGGGGCACAGGATGTCCCTCAAGGCTCCTGGGCAGAGAGGACCTCATAGTGGAGGTGTCCCTTTTCAAATCACTCACCTAGCACTAGAAGTGATGGCAGAAGTACTTGAGGCTGCCAGCATGTGGCACATAAGCAGCAATCTTACAGTTTCCATCTGCAAGCTGGCAGGATCCTGTCCCATCTTCCCTCTGAATAGCTCCCAAGTGCAGTCAGAGGTTGAGATCCAGCAACCATGTTTCTACTTTTCCACACCACAAGCGTGCCTTAAGCAAATAGTTTGCACACCAGCTGGGCAGAGCTTCAGGTGATGGTGTAACCTCCCATGTTGAGGGTCTCCTGTGATGAACACACCCCCAGGACCAGCTCCAGCTCTCAGCAAGGTTATGTTAATGGGGGAAGAGTGTTAAGGCTGGGAGTAGCAGCAACCCCACCAAACTGCTCTCCAAGGAGCTTGCTTGACTAGCTAAAAGAGGATTTGATGCTTTCTCAGGCAGGTTGTAAGAAGACTCCCATCAAGCTTCTGAACAAGCTAACACAGAGCAGAGCTAATGCGTTAGTACAAGCACAAACCAGCATTAAGAGCTTCAGCTAAAATTACTTCCAACAGCAGCACTTTTTACGCTCCAGTGAATTATCACGTTACGAATAATAACAGCAATAAAAAACCTCTCTCAATGGGAATGCTCCCACGGTTTTGTGTGCGGCGTTGGGCAGGTTTTGAAGAAAAGGACGTTCTCTTATCCCACCAAGAGAAAAAAACCCAGAACCAAAACCCAAAGATTACATTTTTCTAGCAAGGTGGGGGCACGCTGGGCTGGCACCCAAGGGGACACTCCACCTTTGGCTTTCCCAAGAAACTCCCCACCCTGTAGTTTTCATCAAGGCTTCAGCATCTCGCCACCTCACACTGTGTTGCCTCCTTTTTGGAGAAGATGATCCCTGGTTTCCAGGCTGATTCCCCAAAACCACTGTGCCCGAATCCACCCTGACCAAGCGAGGGTCTCCACTGGCCCAGGAGGCTTCAAGCATCCTTGATTTAGCAATGGCCAACCTGATGCTCAGTCTGATCATACTGAATTCAGAGAGCTGGGAAAAACCCTGCTCCTGTTGTGTCAATTAAAGGGAAGGGAATAAGGTGAAAAAAAAAAATCCCAAAACACCAAAACAAACATCCCAAAAACAAACACACACAAAAAAACCCCGAACAAAAAACCTAATCCATAAATAAAAGGAGATTTTCAAATGCAGCAGTTGCTGGATCAAATGGCGTAAGAGGCTTAAATTGAAAGGAGGAATTCAGAGCTTTTGCAGGGTGTGTTTCAAATATTTTCAGATGGATTTTCTGAAGGCAGGGAAAATTGAAACAACCAAAATGCTAAGAGACATTTGGGATCAACACTGGGAGGAAATACCAATTTAAAGACTCGATCCCAAGAGGCAACCAAAACAAATTCTTCCTTGCACGCAGCAGGAGCAAAAGTGCTCATGGTTTTATCTTCTGCACCAGGACTCCGAGGCTTAGACCTGGCTTTTCACACTGCCACGCACACCTGATACCCTGTGCTTTAGCCCAGGGCACAACCCAGATTTCTTAGCATCCCCACAACTGCCCCATCACCAGCATGACCCACGTCAGTGTGACTTCCACCCAGGCCAACGACATCTCCCACCTCAAGTCACGATGGCTGTGCAAGAAGCACAACACGTGTTAGAAACTCAGGGACTGGGGCCACGCTGGCCCTTATGGGCAAGTCTTGTTGAGCCTCACATGCTTGTTTGCCCTCCACATCAGCCCACACTCCACTCAGGATGCTCGCAGGTGCCATCAGACCTTGTGGCAGATGAGCAGACAGTCACCCAGGAGGTGCCCAGAGAGATGGTAGATACCCCATTCCTAAAAAACATTCCAGGTCAGGTTGGCTGGGGCTCTGAGCAACCTGCTCTAGGCAGATGTCCCTGCTCAGTGCAGAGGGCTTGGACTAGAGGACCTTTAAAAGTCCCTCCCAACCCAAACTGGTCTATGATACACTCACACATCACATTATCATAGACTCAATCATAGAACAGTCTTCACAGGGCATTTCAAACACACTTTGAGGTTAAACCTCAGGGTAAAATCCTAGCCAGGCAGAGATTTGTTTGAGAGAGAAGGAGCTACTGGAGAGAGTCCAGCAGAGGCTGGGAACACGCTGAGGGGCTGGAGCATCTCTGTGCTGGGGAAAGGCTGAGAGCCCTGGGGCTGTTCAGCTGGAGAAGAACAGCCTGAGAGGGGAGCTGAGCAATGCAGAGCAAGAGCTAAAAAGGGCAGGGGGCAAGAGGATGGGGCCAGACTCTTCTTACTGGTGCCCAGAGACAGTGATCCTGGGATGATCCTCAGAGGTCCCTTCCAGCCCCTGCCATGCTGCGATTGCCACCCACGGGGCAATCTGTGGGATCCCTCCCAAGAAAGCAGGACAGCTTTATGAAGAGGCAGCAGGGAAGGAGACAGAGCAGAAGGTGCCACCTGAAGCCCCTCTCCGAACACCTTAAGAGTCAGGCAGGGAAGGACAGAGGGTACAAACCAGCACACCCAGCTCCCTCTGATCCTCTGGGCATGCGTGAAAACAGTGCTCTGCCCCAAGGAGTCAGGACAGCACAGCTTCTCCATCATCCTGACAGGGATTTCTAGAGAAGCCATCCGACTTCTGTAACATGCTTTGGTTAGTGTGTCAAGGTGGAGCTGTCGTCCTGGCTGAGGTAAAAGACACATAAGAGGGATTCCCACCCCACAGTACCTGTGTCCAGTGGTGCAGAGGCAACAAAGTAGTAGGAGACCAAAAGACCCCAAGCAGACATAGCTCAGCAGCTTTCCTGTAAGCTGTGTTGTGCTTCTCTATCAGAGCCCCGATCTAACAGTCACATTCTGGCCTCATCACTGGCAGGGGGACTCAGAGGACAGGGCTGCACTGTCATCTGCCCAGCAGGTTCTTGTGTGCTGGACAAGTTCTCGTTGAGAGCAGGAAGCTGCCTGCTAGCTTCCCACTGCCCTGTGGAATCAGGAAGAGCTCCATTTATTCATCTAAATCAATTCCTTCTTTATTGAGAAAATAACTTCCCCTTGAATTACTCAAGTAAAACATGAAAAAGGAAACTTTTTATTTTAATACTTTGGAAGTTAACTAAGGAAAAAAACCCACTACTACCACCCTAGGTCCAAGCTTGCCTGTTGCTGCTCAGAAGAAAAGCAGCAGAGCTCTGGATCCTCCTGTTAACCCAGTAGCCAGCTCTGAAGAGGCACAGCAGAAATATTACACCAGATGAGAGCCAGCTTCTTTTCACATGGTAACCTCTCCCTCACAATGGCTTGATTATTTTCTGCCCAAAATAGATGGCTCATTCTGAATTCCTAAGACGATACTGCGACATCCAGCAGATTCCTCCACACAGAGAACAGGCCTTGGCAGAGTACGGGAGGGAACGGGCTGACCTTTCAGGGTTTTGAAGCTGTTCTTTTTCATCTGCACTGCACAACTGGCTATGAAAGTGTTTAAAAGCACTCGGGACCTCATCCTGCCACGACCCAGGCAGCAGCTCAGCTGTACACAGCACCAGCTGTGCTGCTGGTCAGCGGGACAGTTCAGGACACTAACCTCAGTGCCTCCCTTAACCAGTTCAGACTAGAGTATTTATCTGGAAGAGGAAATAGGGAGCAGTACTCAGCAGCTCATAAACATTAGTCTGTGTGCAAAATGCTTGTTTTCACTCAAACACCCATTGTGAGTGGTGCTAGCAATGACAGAAGGTGCAGGAATCAAACCTCAGTAAATTAAATGGCCAAGTCACACAAATGCCCTTTAAATCAATTTATTAGATTCTGACATCCTGTGATTATTTCCTGACAAGAGGCTGATTGCCTGCAGACTAATTAGACTGAAAGGCTTGACAAATGGTAACAGAAACAAGATGATGCTGAAGGGCATTTTGTTCTTTGTATAAGCCTTTCCATATTAATACCATCCCAAAAGAGACCCCAACTAATTACTGATGAAAGTTCTTAGATGCCAACAGCTCTCGAGGAAGATGAGGTTGTTTCCACACTCCTCACCTAGCCTCACTGCACAGGGGAGAGCTTCCTACTGCAGTCAGGTACAACATACATACCTTCAGTGTCATCCTGGTTCCAACTCTGAAGAACGTTTCTTTCATTCCACTTCGTTCTGAGAAGAAAGCCACCCATGAACCAGACCGAAGCACAATCCCACCAGGATGAAAGCTCAGGCTGTGCTGAACCCACAAGCATCCTTTGCCCTGCATCCAGTTTCATAAAGGTTCCATGTTTTGAGTGAGCAGGATGACATCAAGAACCAGTAACAGCTTCAGTGCTTGACTGAGCTTTTGGAGATCTCTGAAGAGAGAGCACCATTCCCACCAAAGGTCAACTGTTCAAGAGGGATTTGTACCACAGAACAGATTCCTGCTGCTGTGATCAAACTTAAGGCTTGAGTTTCTTACAACTTACAGAAGGCAAATGAAAACCAAAGAAGTCTGTGCAAGGAAGTGTTCCAAACCCAAGGCGACCATCCTGAGGAACCTGGGCACCACCAAAAGAAAGTAGCTAAAAGAGCAGCAGAAAATTGCTTCTGAAATGTATTTCACCTTTTGTACCCGCCCAGAACGCAGCGTCCACTTCCTGGCTGCAGCTCCTCTCTCCAAATCTGGTTTGAGGAAAGCAGCGAAGCTGGGAACAGTGCAAACGCCGCTGGTGCCGCTCGGTCCGAACGCGTAGGCCGGTGTCGATGCAGGAAGCTTGAAACTCCTGCCTCTTTAAACAAACTGAGCACGAGAAAGGAGCCTGCCTCAGGAAGACCATTCCTTTGGGGACACATGAACCGACAGACACGAGGCAGAGCAGATGTCAGAATGCCGAGGGGGGAAACAGAGGAGGTGGAGAAACCCCCGGGAACATGAGGAAAAGACGCCCAAGTCCTACTGTGTTTATTGTGCCTACATTTTTCAGCCAGTGTAGTTACTGTTACATTTCAGATATCCTTTTCTGAGACAAACCCCAAGAGACAGATATGTGAAAGAAGTACGAGAGGAAAGGGGTTTCCAGGTGAAATTTAAGTTGCGTGAAGTCTTTGAAGAAAGATCAGTGACAGTATTATTTTTGTGATCAGTTTATGGGCCATGGACTGCATTGAAGCTTAGACAGGATTAAACTCTCGACTCTGAAATCATATGATAAAAACTCACCTTTTCCTTTCATGCTGAGCTCCACTTTGGGCCACGAGAGCTGCAAAATCAAATATTTCTACAAATGTTCTGAAATCTTGTGTCAAAATCTGAACCAACATCTAACAGCCTGATCCTATACACCATACCTGTAAGTACAAATAATTACATTACCTGCTGCACTCCTAGAATTCCTTCCTTTCTATATTTCAATAATTCAATTATATTTTTAAAACCAAGCACTCCCATGGCCCAGAATGTTTCTCTCCTTAAAATATCACAAAAAAAATTACTACTTTTTATTCATGAGCTTCCTAAATTAAAAGCTAAGCACTCCTGGTAGCTGAGTATCTGTCCTGGAACATAACACACACTCTTCTTAGTGCAACTGGCAAATGAGTCCGATTGACTCAGAACTGTCTTGGTCCCAGAGAATTCTATATGGTGGGAAGAACACTTCTCTAGGCAGCAGTACACCCTGCCATGGATCTTTACATAACATCCAAAGGCAACAGTGAATGATTTACTAAAACAAAAAAAAAAATCATTCTCTAAAGGAGCTCAGAACACAGCAACACCAACTTTGAAAGTATATCCCAGAGAGAAGAGGTTTGGTTGGGGTTTTTTAATTATTACTTTATTGAATGAGCACAGCAGCAAGTAAAATTTGAGGAAAAATCTACACACAGCTTCCTAGAAATAACAATCCACAATTCCCTCCTTAGTTAGCTTGAACCATCTGGCTTTCATATTCCCCACACAGTTGATACAGGTTCCCCCCCTGTGATTTTCCTGTTTTGATTATTTTAATAAATAAAGGACACCGCAGGCGATCCTAGAGAAAAATTCACATCTCAGCACTGTGTAGCTGGGCAACTAAGTTCACTGGATGTCATCATCATCAAAGAGATCTTCAAAATCTAGTCGGAAAAATAAGATAAAATACAATTAACCTTAAAAGTTTCAACTCTTACATATGCACATTAAAAAAAAAGTACCGTTCATTATTTGGATTAAAGATAGAAATGGAAGTGAACTAAGTGAATGAGAGTTACTGCACCACCAGTTAATAGAAATGTACCATTATGGGGTGGGGGAAGAGACAGAGAAGAAAGGCAGGCAGACACTTGGGGACGTTCTCCATCATACATAAATTAAACTGCTTCACTCCTGCAATCCAAGCTTTGCAATTAAATTCACAAGAGCAAAGCAAAGCTTCAAAGGAGAGGCTTTTATAAATACATCAAGTAGCCAGCACATTCAGAACGGATCAATCATGACTCCCAGACTCCAAAACTAAACAAGTACTGGCTTTATGCATAAAAAAAAAAAAAAAGAAGGTAATTCATGCACTAACAACATAATTGAAACAAAGTTTTTGTTCTTACAGAAAGCAACATACAAGTGCCATTCAATAAATTGAAGATTAATCCTAATTTAGAACAGTTCTAAACTACCAAGGGAGTATAACACCACAACCCGATGGTAGAATATTATGGAAATACCTGCTCCTGAATATGCTGGCTCCAAACAGCCAGGTACCTCACAACTGTTGAGAGTATATATACAACTGTTGAGAGTATACATTTCTTTTTTCTCCTGTGTTCTGTCTTGAACAACATGAGAAGGCTACTTTATTTCAGAGTTATTACAAGTTTGTGACATCAGCACCACCACAGCAAGGAGATTTAACAAGTTCACTGTTGAAATGTCTAAATATACCTTAGTAACCAGTGGTGTATATTCCAGCCCTAAGTGGATGGATACACAGCTATTTTCCTCTCCAACAGCAGTTTTATGCATTTATATGCATACAGTTGACTTTGAAGAGCAGAAAGAGTATAAAAATAAGTTTTACTTTGCTTTGGATACATAGGCACACATACCTGAAGAGATTAAATGCCTATAAAGTAGTAACACACTGAGACACTTAGGTGAAGTTCTGTCCCCGTTTTTGTGTGGTTTTGCAGAGCTTATTTTAAGCTGTTATGCAAACAGATCAAGGCGGTTTTTTTCTCGCAGCCATTAACTCGCTAAACCACTTAAAACCTCCAAGAGACGAGAAACACGCACGGGAACACCCCCACCCGCATCATTCATTTCACACCGAAGCGCTGACCTAGAAGCGCGGTGAGTGAAACTTCAGTGACCACCGGGCACTAAAAACATCGGATTAGAGCGAAACCGAGTGAGGTTTGTTGCGATAATTTCGATTTTCCGCAGCTACTGCCCGGCGGGCCCAAAGCGTTCCCAACCCCAGCCGGGAGAGCGGGGCAGGCGTCGCGGTGACCCCGTACCCCTCACCCGCGGAGCACGCCGGCCCTTACCGTTAAAGAAGTCGGCGTGCACGGCTTTCTCGTTGGCGGCCAGGTCCATCAGCAGCCCCGTGCTTCCCCCTGCCTGGGAAAGCAAGCGCTCAGCGCCTCCGGGCCGGGGCCGAGGCCGGGGCAGCCCGGCCCCGCCACCCCTCCCAGCGGCGGCCCCGCTACCCTCCCATCCACCCTCGACAGGTAGCTTCCAGCCTCAACAGCCCCCCCCCTCACCTCATCGAGATCTACGTAAGGACCGGCTCCTTCAGGGAACATCTCGTCCACCGCCGGCTTCATGGCGGCTGCTCCCCTCCTCCCTCTCTGAGGGAGCGCTTCCGGGCGCGCGGCGCCTACTTCCGCTATAAGGCCGGCCAGCGGGGTGCCGCTCTGCGAACCTGGAGGTATCGCCTCTCTATGGTCGCCCTGGAGGGGCGGGGCCCAGGCCTGAAGGGAGGAAAACAGGCCCTGAGCTATCCAACGGGTTGCCAAGAGGGCACCGTTCCCCGGCAAAATATATGTCTTTAAATTACACTGGCGGTCCTTCCAGCCACCGTACTGGGTGGACTGGTATTTAATCTCTATAAACACGCAGAAGAGTTTCCCTGAGTCAACACCGTGTAAAAAAACCCAAACCCTGCCAGGACTGTGCAACAGCATCACGGAGTTTATTGATTTCACACAAAAAGCATAAATCGTGAAAAAGAAAAGGTTACTTTAAAGCGTGAACATGCTACACATGGCTGCTATGAGTGTTAATAAACGGCTGAAGGGGTAGTTCAGGTGCTTTCTCCAGCAGCCATGTCTACACTTATACATCTTCAAATCACAAAATTGTTTTGGTTGGAAGAGACCTTTAAGACCATCAATTCCAACCATCAACCCAGCACTGCCAAGGCACCGGCTTTAGGAAAAAGGAGTGAAGGAGTCAGTGCTCGTGGTTGGGCATATGGTAGCCAAGGTGGCTCCCGAAAGGGAACTGGGCAAAGAAGGCTCTGGCCATTTCATTGATCCTGTTGTAGTCACCCAGAGTCCGGAAATATTCCACGTAGGACCAAAAATCGTTGGATGAGAAGGGCCAGTATGGCAAGGCTGCAGGATGCCCGTAGAGATCTAAAGAAAAAAAAAACATAAAACCCCATGATTTGGGGTTGTAGGTTACCTTTGGGGGGCTCCTTTGGCAGGAGAGAGGCAGGCAGAGCTATGGACCCCTCTCCATGCCACGTTCTGCAGAAGATAAAGCCAGTATTCTCTGCTCTGCTTGCACCAGCAATGACAGTGGGACAAAATAGGGACCAAGAATGACAGGACATGTCAGCATTTGGGGCAGTTCAAGGATTCATCAGGCTGCTATAATTTCTGAAAGGCTGCCAGTTATTTAAAAGCAAGGAGTAATTGCACTCGAAAGCCTTTTTCCCCCTCATTCCACACCATTTCTTCTGCCCATTATAAAGATCTATGGAATAAGGTGCCATCATCGACGCTGTGCCCATGCAGCCGCCTGCTCTGGCCTCAGGCTCCTGGCAGCAGAGCCAGGGAAAGGGCCACGCAGTTGCTCTTCTGCCGTCTCAGCACAAAGGCAGCTTGACTGAGAACAGCAGAGGCTGGGTGCAGGATCCGCTCCGCGAGACCACATCCGTGCTGCCCCGACGTCTCCTGGGACCACACATTTTATCTCTTCACGTCACACTGTAGGAAACAGGCTAAGGAAACAGAGAGCGAAGGCACTGCCACTTGGGAGACAGCTGCTGCATTTGTGCTGCTCTAGGAATATGGGAGAAAGCGTGTGAAAAACCCATGTGAAAATGAAAACAAAATCGGTTCTGACAATGCAGGAGCTGAACACCCTTGGACCCAAATCTGGGCAAACACAGAAGCGTATATAAAATGTAAACGCTTGCTGAGACCAAATAGTGACAACTGTCTGTGCAGCAAAGCTCAACCCAGTATTCTCATTTGATTGAAAGCCCATTTCAATAAAGGGAAGCCATTCACTCACCAGGCTCAGCTTGGGACCAGGGTCTTTAGTGGGAATTAAGAGCCTTCAGCAATCCTATTGTCAGACCTTAATTTTACAGAATAAAGTTCTCAGCGCAGAGGCACAGATGGCATCGGACACATCAAATGAACCAGCCGAGTGCTGTGGGCAGAGGGGAGCTCACTGTTTGTACCAGCTGACCTGAGATTCACTCTGCAGTCTGCTGCTTGCCCCAGTGTGAAAGAAAAGCATAATTGTTGGTAATGAGAGCAGCAGGATACTGCCCGAATGAGGTTTTATTTTCGGGTTGACACACGCTCTCCTGACTAAGAGAGAATATTTGCTGTGCACAAATAGAATAGCACCCTTAAACTTGGGAAAATGCAGATGATGCGTTAAAAAAAAACATCATAGAGCCATAAAGGTAGATAATGGAGCACAGGGAAAAACATTTTGGATTAAAAGTAATCATATTAGAATATATATATTCCACATATATATTTCTACTGTTATAATACTTGCCCTGAATATTTTAATCTGGGATCTCAGGATCCTGCTGTTATACTAACCAAATGTGCACCAGCAATAGCAGTAATTATTAAACTTATTATTGCAGATAGGTCTATGCAACTTCATTTTCAGAAAGAATTCTGTCTGAAAACACCAAAGAGAGGTTAACCGATGTAATCATCAGTAAGCCAGTGTAAACATCATTAGAGTATTGAGGGGTTTTTTAATCAAAGGCAAACACTAACCCAGTGGACTAATCACACAAAGCGACACGAACCACGGGGTAGCTGTGCCAAGGGATTTATTCCAACATTTCTATAATTGGATTTGTGGCGATTTGCAAATTTTAAGCTTTTTGTCACGGAAGTCGGCATTTCTTGCCAATAACCAGACGCACATATAGTGTTACTGTTTAGGACAGACAGACTTCTCAGATGTCTAATATGTTTATAAATCTGATGCTTTCCAGTTATGGATTTTGTTATTAGTGACTTGACCATAACCCCTTTTCATTTTAAGACTGCAAGTATATTGCTCTATTACTAGACATTCATATGTCAACTTTTAATAAATTTCAAGTAAATTTATAAAAAAATGACTCTTCTTTCTCTACCAGAACTAGGTGAAAGCACCTCCACAGCCCATGGAGGTTAGTAAGCATGCCAAAATTGCTGCTGGGGACCAGGTCTGGGAGTTACAAATGACTCTTCTAATTGTTAGTGGAAAGGAAACAAAGGAAAGAAAAACACATTAAGAATTACCATCTCCATCCTGGATTGATCGGGCATCTGTAAATAAAGAGGGAACTCATCAGTACCAGCTCCCACACAGAAGGACTTTCTGTTAATAAAAGGTTTGCTGTGCAGCCAGAAGTGGACAAGTTCTTCAATGGCACACGTAGGACCCTCCATAGAGTCAAATGTTTTTAGTTTCTTGAAGAGCTGAATAAGAAATTCCCTGTTTGCAGTCACTCTGTGCTACAAAACAAACAGTCTTAACTAATCGCCAGAGCAGGTCCGATTAACACGCAAGAGATGTCTGACACCAAATAGAAGATACTGTATTAGCAACGAAATATTTCTGGCTGCCTGAAAAAATAAATGTGAATAAAATCATCTGTAACCTTACCTGCCAGCATGTTCATCAGCATACAGAAGAAAAATAAGCCCATAAATGTCATCTTTTCGGCAAGATACAGCTCGTGATTCTGAAAAATAAACTGTACAGCTGAGGATTATGACAAGAAATTAATAATTATGCAAAGTCTGTTATTTCTGCTTTTATTAAAAGCATATTTTCCCAAACAGATTCTAATTATTAATTTAAGCATAACAAGATCCAATTACGTTTCCTTACAATTTTTGAACAGCAACAGAGAGTATTAAAAGAACCGCAGCCCTGGAGTGTGTACTGATTTTGTATTTTGAGGTGGCATAAATCCAAAAGGCTCCTCTGAACTGACAGGAAAATTAAGCGTCTTTGAAAATGTTTTCTTTTGTGGTTAATTTCACTCTAGAAATTACCTCTCACTGTCTCTCTCCCTCTCCTTCTCGCAGTAGTAAAGGTCTGTAGCTCCAAGTCAGCTACAAAACTCCGAGAGGATTTCAGTTGCTGTAAATTAGTAGTGCTGTTTAAGGAAGGGAGGGGAGAAAAGGAGAGAAACGTCACTGGGTTACTACACCAATCTGATTTTGTCGCCTTCAGGTAGAGGTCATTTAACTGCTCACATTTGCATTGTGTTTCAGCACTGTCCGTAGAAGAGACTGGACAGCTTCTGAGAGGGAATCAGAATCGATTTTGGAAATAGCACTTCAGTATTTCGAAGACAGAGGGAGAAAATCCAGAAGAAAATTTGGTGGTTATTATCTTTGCTGCCCTTCTGATTTTCTTTTCCTGTCCCTCTAGAAAAACAGGCTTTAAGAAATGCTATCTGAGCAAACTGCTAAGGGCATATCGAGTTCCCTCTCCAGCTGAGTCACAAAACCCACAAACACTTGACACCGATTTGTGTTCTTGCTTGGGATCCTTAAAATCTAGATCTTAAATTGTACACAGGCACCAAGCGCCCGCTGAAATCAATTGGCTTACATTAAGCAAATAAGTAGGTCCCCAATGACCTCAGCCATGCTGATGGTGCAGGTACTCCAGCCCTCAAAGCAGGTCGATAAGGTGCGGTGAAATGCATTTTCACATCATACCAGCCTCCTGGAAAGATTCCTCTCCCAGAGCCAAGCAGGTGCTTTGGGCTCCAATCTGTGCAGGTTGCTGAATGGATCCAGCACTTTGAGAAGCGTGGAGGGAGGGCCACAGTTTGGAGAATATCCCGTCAATGATTGGTTTTCTTTTAGCACTAAACTCCCAAGAGCAGAAGGTGTGGTCAGGGATTAAGGTGTAGCAGAAACTGCTTCACCGCTCATGGGGACACGTGGAGATTTCCCTGCTCGTAGAACACGTGACAGTTCAGGTCGTGTTGCCAAACGTGGCAGCTGTTTCCAGATGGCTCCACTCTGGAGAGAAGCTGCTGAAATGCCAGCGCAGAACTCACTGCTCACGTTCCTGCCGCGATGATCTGATCATACGGTTGCTGATCTGATCATACGGTTGCTGATCTGCCCTCAGCTGGGAGTTTTCAGTTGCCTTTACAGTCTACAAAATCACTTATCTATCTCGAGTCCAGACACCTGCCTTTCCCAGCTGTGTGTGTGGGTCCTGACATTGGTGCCTTTGCTCTGCCACATCCATTTGTCTGCCACGGGAGTGCCACGGGAGGGAAATGCGTACTCAGACAAAGTCCCGGAGAGGAAAGACCCTGGTGAGTGGCCTTGCAGGAGGCCCCAGCTTAGCTGGAGTTTGTTCCTGTCTACACACAGAGTTTGATAGTCCTGCCAGGAATTAATCAAAGATGTTCTAAGCAAGGGGAAAAAAAAAAAAAAAAAAGAAAAAAAAGAAGTCCTTTGTAGCACACTGAGCTGTGCCAACTCTTGTGGAGGCCGAAAAGAAAAAGATTATGAAAGCAGAACCTATTCCGTCTTTGAAAGTCTTTCATCTGCCTGTTTAATATTTCCTAGGCCTGCAGGAGGGGTCCCTACATCAGCCACGTACCCCCAGCACCTCTGCCCCGCTCTCCTGGGTCATGGCAGCTGCCGGTGGGAGAAGCCCCATCCCTTGCTTGGTGGAGTCCCGTGGTGCAGCCGTGCACTTGGTGCAGCCGAGCACCCACCGGCATGGCCTGCGAAGCCAAACAGCCCTTTCCCTTTCACTGCCTCGTCAGGCTCATTTCCTATTCACGTGAACTATGAGAAGCACCAGCGTAGGCTAATACATGCACAAACCAGTCATTAGCTGTAATTAAATAATTAGTATAAAGCTACTTCTGTGCACATCCAGCGGTAGCTTCTTGTCTTAGGAGTCAATGGGGTGGGGTTCCAAGGAGGAGGCGAGACAACACGTCTTGGATGATGACAGAGGAGAATAAAGATGTTCTTGGCACAGCCACATCCTGCAGCTCTCCCCTCAAGGAATTAACAGTGCTGTAGGAGGGTGACAAAGTCAGAGGTTATCTGGTTCAGGGTCACTCTGGTCACAACATGGTCTGCTACAGTGCTGGATGATCTCAGAACGATTCATGTAACTATTAAGGCTCATGTTGACATACACCTTTACACCTACTTCCTTCACAGTTTCTTATTCTGTCTTTTGAAGCTTGGAGTTACGCCCTGGCCACAGATCTGACATTGTGTGGCAGTCTTCTAACAATTACAGGCTTTCAATTTAACTCATGTCAAAGTTTTCCACTTGCTAGGGCACAGAGTGGAGATGGAAATAAATTCTCAGGGTTTCCATGCTAAAGGAGGTCTAGGAAATTATAAAAAGATGAGACTTAGCATTTAAAATGTTTGCATAGAGGATACAGCCAAGAGATACAGTTGGTTTAAATGTTAATTTTAATCCCTTTTCTATCAAGGCTTCTGTTGCTGTATGTGACTGCTTCCCCTCACTGTGTCAGTCTGCTTTAAACACAGTATTGGGCTAGAGAAGAGCTGATGAGTCCTCATCAGTTCCTTGAAGGACTGTGCACGGTGGGGTGGGTCAGTGTGCCAGAGCATCACATCTTCTGGGGCCAGCCAGAAAGCACACTCTGCACTGGCTTACAGCATTTGTAACACACTGCTAGCTCGTCCATTCCACCTCCTCCTTTCTTTCTGCTGTAGGACACCTTTCCTTCTTTCAGACTCCACACAGAAGGCACTTGAAACAACAGCTCTCGATGCTGGCACGAGTGCTGGTATGGAGCAGTTAGCAGAGCTCTCCACTAATAGCTGCTGCCCTGTGGGCTTCTTCACCGACGAGCAGTAACTGGAGATGCCGTGGTGACCAGAAACACAAATCCAGCTCAGCAGGAACCACATTTCAGTGGATATTATAGCACTTACCAGGGCAGCTGCTGAAAGAGTCCAATGTTTTAATTTCTACTCATTTTAGAGTGAAAGTCACTGGTTTACTCTTTTTCAGAGGACTCGTTAGTTCAAACCACTTTTTGCAGGCAGCAAGTTCTTCAGATACCTTATCCTAAAGTTTGCATGAAGTTTGTTTAGATAAGGCCATTGACTCATAAAAGCTTCGCTACATTATGGAAGGGGCTGATGGTACTGAGCTTATCCCAGCTTATCCACTTGTCCCAGGAGGATCCAATCAATACACACTTTTTGTAGCGGGCTCTCGAAGCCAGAAAGACCCACATCCATCAGTCAGCTCAGTCAGAGACAGAAATCAATCGGAGCTTTGAGAACGTTCCCTTGGGAATAGGGGAATGCAGTTTCAGCAGCACAGTTGTTAATGTGACTTTCTACCTGATGGGGAGCAGTCCTGGAGCTGCCAGCCCCACCTCAAGCCCACCTTCGGGTGGGCCCTGTGTTAACAGACTGGTTTACACACAGCCAGCCCCTGAAGAGCAATTCAGCTATCCTTGGTGGTTAACTAGCAATAAAGATGAAGGAATATGAAAGAGCAAGTTTATGGATGCCTTTCTTTCCTCAGTAGCTATATTAGACTGGCATTACACACGCAAAAGAATTCTGCAAGCTACCAAGCACTGAAAAACCCCCTCTGCATGTTGTTTTAAAGAACAGATTATTTCCCATTTCGTCAATGGGCAAAACCACACCCTGCGAGAACTTAGTTAAAAACTAAAGAGCACTTACAGCTGTATCTTGGGTTGAGCAGACAGAAATCTTTTCTGTAGGGCTGCACCACTTTTGTGCATCAGAAACAATGAATGGCGGTGATATAGAGACCAGGGAAACACAAAGGGTTGGTTATTTCCTCCAGCACTTTGGTCCAAATAGGACAGGTCAGAAGGAGATTCACGTGACTGGAATATGCTTTGCTCAGACCAGTGTGAATTGCCGCAGATCTTTGAGGTATTCACAGCTTCATTTGCTTTCCTTTGAAGTCTGCTTTTTGTGAATACAGAAGCTCCAAAGTTTTCTGATGCTGGGTTATCCGGGTCGGTAAAGCCCAGGGCAGGCAAGGAAGAATCAGGTGAGGGCCTCACAGCACCAAGCAGCTGAATAACAAAATGGCCAATAAAACTAAATGTCAAATGAGGTACCCAGGTAAATATCTCCAACTTTAAAGGCCCGTGGTGTCTGATCATTCCCACTCAGAAACTGGATTTGGGGCTACAGTGGATAGTTCCAATAAAATGTTGTTCAATGCTCAGTGGCAGACAAAAAGGCAAATCAAACAGGAAGAGAGGAAAAAGCCACAAGGCATCACCATGCCATTGTGCCACAGTTGCTCACATTTTGGATACTACATGCAGTTTTGGTTTCACCGTCACAGAAGGACATGGCAGGACAAAAGATATAAAGGAGAGAAGGGAGTTCACAGCGCTGCACTTTTGCACTGTGTTTTGTTCTCCTCAAGCATCCTCTGCTGCTGGGCCAGGGCAACTCCCAGGCTGACCCTGGGGTTGCTCTTGCAGTCTGTTTTGGTGAAATATTGCATCTTTCCAGTTGTTGCAAATAGATATTTTTCCTGCCAGCAAGTGGCTTGACCAGCATGATTATAGTAGTCCTTGGAGGCAACTGAAGATAGACACAGCAGGTGGATTTGGACAGTTAAAAAACAATTAACAGAATGATGGTAGTGCAATTAGAGAGAGCCAAGTTAAAACAAACCACTTTGACATGTACTAGAGCTGTCAAGGCAAAGGTCAGACTTACAAACCATAAGGTTAAGGATTTCTACACTTAAATAAGACTTGAGCACAAACAAGAAAGTATCTGTCCAGATTTATTTTAACTTGGAGGGAATGGATCAAAACTAGAGATAGGTCAATACAGGTTAGACATTAGGAAGAAGTTCTTCACCATGAGGGTGGTGAGACACTGGAACAGGTTGCCCAGAGAGGTGGTGGGAGCCCCATCCTTGGAAGCTTTTTAGACCAGGCTGGATGGGGCTGTGAGCAACCTGCTCTAGTGGGAGGTGTCCCTGCCCATGGCAGGGGGGTTGGAACAAGGTGATCTTTGAGGTCCCTTCCAACCCTGACAATTCTGTGATTCTAGCAGAAGAAAGGTTCTATTTGTAGATGCACGTTTGCTTCCAGGTGTACACAGATGGCAGGCAGGGTCTTACACAAACCAAAGCAAGGGAGCAGTTCTGCTGGTAGCAGGCAGCAGATGTCTGGCAGCAGATGTCTCTGCCAGGTATCCCAGTGTCTCTCCCCAGAAACACCCCTGTATCCTCAGCTCCTGCAAGAAGCTCCTTCCCACTGTCCCTCTCCCTCCCAGGGCAGCACTGCCAGCTCCATGCACGAGGTTTGGCTTCCTCAGGGTTTTGTGCAAGGCTGCTTGCACAGTACTGGAGCCTGCCCCACCTGCTCACCAGTCAAGCAGCTGCTCCAGGGCAAGCTAAGAAGAGCTACAGGACTTCTCCCCTCCTATCACCAGTAACGCCAATAATTTTTCTCCACTGTCCATCTGCAAGTTTCCACATGTGTTACAGGAACCTCTTATCTAGGCTGCCACCAAAGTGGGTTAAAATTTGCCAACAGTTTCAAGCTATTTCTGCTCTGGGCAAAATGGAACATTAGATCTACCATGTCCACTTGGTTGCCTGCGTGTTGTTTCCTCAGGAGATGAGGCTGGCAATGCCTGTTAGCACCACAGAGGTGAAGAGTGTGTCCAAGGAGTTCTGCTGCAGTAAGAATGAGAGGCAGCAGCATCCAGATTCTGGTAGCAGAGTATCCAGGACTTAACCTCTCCCTTCCTGCACACACATTAGGCCTAAGTTTGTTTCCAAGGCACCTTTTTTGATAAATTGGTCAGTTCTTTGCTTTAGCCACATGCAGCTCAGCCACAGCTGACTGAACTCAGCAAGGAACCTAAAATACTGGTCACTGAGCCCTTTCACAGCTCTCCAGAGAGGATATATTTTCCTCATTGCCATTAGTTACCTCCATCACAGCAATAACCTCCACCATTTTGAAATACACTCACAATAAATTGCTTTTTGCATTGATTGAATGCTCCAGCTACACTTAAGCTATTAAGCCATCATCGGCTGTTTATTGTTTTCATTTCAAAGCAGAAATGTTTCTTTAAATAAAAGTGTGTTAAATATTTTATTATCAAACAACATTAAGATTCGAGTAGGCTGAACAGAAACTTCTTTACACCCAAGCTCTCTCCTTCCCTTTGATTCATGCTCCAATGCAACTTCAATATCACCAGTTGTACCTGCACACAAGCAGCTCTGCCCTAGGGACAATCAGATTGATTAAACCAGGATGATGAAGAGATGAGCTTGATTACAAAAAGATCCATCAAGAAAATCTGAGTAAGTTGCTAGTTTATTTGCAATCAATGAGACCCTGTTAGGGGCTGTATCATTGTGGCAGCTGCCAGATCAAAAGCCACAAGAGAAGGGAACAAGTGCTGCCCTGCACCCTGCCATGCTGGCAGTGACCTGGCTACTCGGGAGAAGCGGGGCAGGGAGACCAGGGGAGACCATCCAGCTAACAAGACATTGTTTCAACTGCAAATAAGGATGTCTGGATTTGAAAGAGACTTCTACCAACAAAGCAGATTCTCTCAAGTTCAATATATTGATCTGGACAGTATGAGTGAAGAGTGCAGTCCCCCTGGGCGCTCGCTGCTGGAGATGCTGCTCAGCATGACAAGCAGCACCCCCATCTTACCTCCCATCAGCTTCCCAGCATTTGGTGAAACCAGCTCAATTTATAAAGCTTTAACGAGTTGTTAATGCACCAGGGAGGAACTGCCCACCAGCATTGGAAGCAATTACAGGGAGGGGGACAGAGACTCTCATACTGCTTCAGGACAAGGTTCAAACATTTGTGTTCTGGGTTTGTCTTGGTCCTGCAAGAGAGGGAAAGACATCTTCAGTGAAGGCTGCAAGTAGGGTCAGGGTGTTACCACAGCTTTGAACAGCCACCCTACCTGGTCAGTGGGAAGAAAACCCTCAAAAACTGCAAGAGTCCCAGTTTGGCTCAGCATGGAGCCTCATCTCTCATGGGCCAACCAGCACTGTGGGTACCACAAAGAGCATGCTGCCCTTGCTGTAGCTTTGTACCCACTCTGCCACAGTGAGCTGGGCTGTAACTCACCTACGAGTGGCATTATAGCTGGAGGCTTGTACTCTGCTGGGCATTGAGGACTAAATCTGAAGGGCACAGAGGAAGCATCATGTCTGCAGTCAGGATTGTGACCATCATTTCCTTTTTACACAGCCGTGACTCCAAGTCCATCTGTGCCAGTCCCATGGGAAGGATGGCACATGGCTCAGCACCCCCAGCTGAAGAGCAGGGAAGCTTTGGGAAAACTCCTGTGTTCTACGTTCCCTCAAGGTTCGAAAAGCAGCCAAGGAGGGTCACATGCATGTCAGGAAAGAATTATTTTGCTTCTCCATCTTACAAAGATTTCATGTGCTAAAGGCTGAAAGGGCGAGGACAGTCACCATCCCAAAATGAAACAGCAGTTATCTTCTGACCCAGTTTTATCTGGGTAAGTGACCAGTGCTAATACTGCAGTTGGAAGGGAAGAACAAACTTTGCACAGCTCTAGGGGCCTATAAATTGTGGTAACCGGAGTTGCTACTGCCTTACACACTGGAGGCAGACCTTAGCTGTACAGCTCATCTATTTTAAGGCTTTATTTATTCTGACCAGGCATTTAGACGTCTAAGTTAGTAGTCTTGTTGTATAAGCTACTTTGCAGAGAGGAGCTGGAGGTTTAAGGTTCTAGTTTGGACTAAACTCCAGCAAGGCTGAACACAACTGAACCCAGTACAAAAGGTGACCAGATGGAATAAATAAATCTTTAAGACAGCTTTGTTGGCCTTGACACTCTGCAATTCCTAGATGGTTACAGTTAAGCACAAGGAAAGCAGCTCTTGCCTGCAGAATTTATTGCTGTGTAGTTCATCATTTGACGGCCATGCCCTGCAGCCCACTTTTGACACATTACTTTGCAGTCAGCTTTACTGACAGCTCAGGATATTACACGACTCAATATTCAGTTCAATGCCACTTTTTGTCGGTATTGACTGACATTAAGCCCTACACATCTTTAGGGCAGCGTTACCAGAGCCCTGGTGGGGAAAAGTTCGTTTCAATCACGAGAAGCAACACAATCCACACGAAGCAGAGGAACGGTTGCATTTGCTGGCGATGTGTTTTCCGCTGGAGTCGTCCCGGTGCCAGGGGAAGGTCCCGGCAGGAGCCAGCCCAGCCCAGCCCAGCCCAGCTCAGCCCAGCCCAGCCCAGCTCAGCCCAGCCCAGCCCGTGGCCGCTGCCGCGGGGCTCCGGCTCCCTCTGCTGTCCGCACATCCCGGGCATCCCCGCTTGGCAGCCGGCTCAAGAAGCACAGGATGTGCTCACGCTTCCAAGTATTCGGACTTTCCTTGGATTTGGGATTTTGTTGGTCACAACACTCAATTTGAGCAGAGTCGGGGCACAACTTATGCTACATCAGGATATCGACCAAGAGCGGGGCCGAGATCACAATGGTGATAACCTCACCTTGAAAGGGGGAAGAAGATTTTGGTTTCTAGCATTGACATTGTTTGCTCAGCATATCAGCCCCCAGATATGTTTTTTGCTGTTGTTCCAGGGGTATAGAAGTACTGCATTAATGCTCTACTGAAAGATCTCATTAAGCAATAAAAGCCAGTCCCTATTTCTAGTCTGCCCAGTACAGCTCAATGTCACCATCACTATTAAGATGCTCAGCCATGCTGTCAAGGGTGGGATGCACTACAGATTCAAAAGGTGCCTTTAGGCAGCTCCTTTCTACAGGTTTGAGACTCGTCTCTGAGTCACTGCAAATTAATTTCTATTGCTTCAACAGGCAAAAGCTCTTATTTCTATCGAACAAGGTAAAAATGCTACAGGAGGATCCATGCCACTGGTGGGATACTTCAGACAGATAAGCACCAAGTGCAAGACCAGTCAGCATGACTAGGGCTGGCAGAATCCAGCCCAGTACTAACTGAAAGCAGCATTTAGTTCAGTAGAAACCCCATAGGGTATTCCAAATGCTAAACCAGACCATGTATATTTAAATAATCTGAAACAGCATGAAGGATACCCTCAATTCCAAGTTTCACCCCATGGATACATCACTACGATGTCTTTCTCTTCTCCCTCCCACTCTCAGGCTCCAGGAGCCCAGTACTGCAGTGTTAGAGCTGTGCAGCATTTAGGGACAGTCACCAGAAGCTGGGCGGGCCCTGTCAGAGGTTGTTGGGAGAAAAGGGCAGGAGTTTTCCCCCTCTTGCTGAATTCTTGCCAGCGCTTCGATTTCCCTGGTCTGGGTGACACATGGCATGGCTGTGCCTCCCAAACCTCCCTTTCCTGAAGCACCACCTTCTCCCAGTTTGTACAAGGCAGCTGGTGTCTGAGTGCTCTGCTCTCCTTTTACTTCAGTAAAGAATGAGTCTCGATAAAGGTGACTCCTGTATGAGCACGTGCGAAGAACAGCACTTTGAGTATTTACAGCTTAGACAATTTATCGTTTCGGACAGGAGTATATGTATAAGCACTGACCCACACGATACAGCTACAACTTGCCTCTGAGCAGGGCTTCGCCTGCTGTCACCTCTCCACATGTCTCTCTGCCCTCCCAGCAGCTCCTCGGTGGCCTGTCCCGTGCTGTGGTCTCCATCCACAACCCACCTAAGCCCTGTGAGCAGGTATTACAAGGATTACTCTAAACCACAAACCTCTCTTTTTCAGTTTAGTTGACCTGCCGTGTTAGTTTCTGACTCCCACTAATCTTGTGTTTTCCTCTGCCATCCCCAGTGGCCTTCCTCCTGTCATTATTAAAAATGCACGCCTGGGTTATAACAAAGGGTCCCATCATTTCCCAAGTGCCTGAGACAGAATGATTCCTAATACCTCTGAAGCTGCCGGGGAAACCAGAGCCTGACACACACAATCCACTCCTGGCCTCACCAAAACACTGCTGACATGCCTGACTATCCCCACCACACACACCTCCCTTCCCCAGCCCTCCGCTCAGTTAGCACCAGCAATCCTGCTCCACAAATGACTCCCACTTCTCTACCTTTGCCATCATCTCATTAATGTGAGTCCACCCACAAGTCAGGGCTTTTTCCCTTTGCTTTGAGTTAGGCCCACCTGCCTCTCCCCTTTTCTTGGTCTCACATGCTTCTTAATGCTTTTATCATCATGCTGATAATAAAATGCCCTTTTTTGTCTGCATGAAACAGGAGACTCAGAAATGCAGACTATAAATCCTTCAGCATATTTTTCACTCTGTGTGTGAGCTTGTTTGCATATTTTTTCCTTCCACCCTGTAAGGGGCACAGCTTTCATTTTCATATCAGTTCTGAATTGACTCATATTTTAAATATTGATGCTTAAAAAAAAAGCAAGTGTGGTTACATCAAACCTAAGGAGGCTCACGCAGTTACATTTTCAGGCTTACATACAGCTCTGCATGGGAACACATGCCTCTTGGACACAGCACTGCCTTTTTTTCTGAATGCCTGGAGATGCTCTAGGGATATAAAGGGCTCAGCCTGCGAGGTGCTGCCTCCTTTGACCTTGCTCCAGCACAGCACTCACACGCATAGGCTTAACTTTAAACACAGGCAGAGGGACTTGCTGAAACCACGGGGCCGGCTCGCATGCCTGGTGAGAAGCACACACTTTAAGTGCTCTGCTGGATTGGAGCCAGAGAGCCCAGAGCGTGTGAGGATGAAGCTGCAATTAACTCAGGCTCGCAGTGCCCCTTTGAGGTACGTCTTGCTGGGAGAGCCGCTCGAAATGTGGAAATGCCACTCAGTGGGAAAGTCTGTTACTTGAAAAAAAATTTGCGTTGAGGGCAAAGGGAATGCGGTTCTTAAATAAAATCAAGGCCTTGTTTAAAGCTTCGAAATAGAAATTATTTAGAAGTGCTTCCCCTCTTTCCCATTCCCTGCCTTCTTTTTGTCCTTAACGAACGATTATAAAGAACTAACGGTGGTTGTTACAATGGAAACAAACTGGATATATTGTAAAACCCTTGGCTATCCTTAACTGTTCTGAAGCTGTAAGAGTAAACTCAGATTTTGTCAACATATTATCCCTTTCAAGCCCTTTCCCATCACAGGGAACTTAAAGGATGATTTATGGAAAATAAAGACAAAAAAAAGACAGCCTTGCTAAAAGGGGAGACCTTTCTGAAAGCGCACGAGTGTGTAAAGCCAACGTGGGGGAAATGCCCGGGCTCACAGCTGCAGGGGTGAGGGTGGGCACGGCTGCTCAACTGGAAGCAAATACAACCAGCACGGCCAGGACTCCCAGTCTTCCCATTGCAGCGTGGCCATAAATCCTCATTTCTTCTGGAAACCGCACCACCGTGGTCCAAAGGCAGGCAGAAAGTGCGTGGAGTACTTAGCTCTAGGTAAGGGGGCAGCCAACAGCTATTTGTGACAACACTGCAAAGAAAGTAAGTTCAATACACATTCACTTGCCTTATTGACCAGGAACGGGGTAAGCTGGATGTTTTCATTAAGTACATGCTTTAGTGTCTACTGAATCATGGCTTCTGCCAGGATTTAAACCAGAAATGACTGAAGTCTTTAGATTTCCACTGTCTTCACCCTGTGTGACATGAGGTAACTTATCCAGATGATAAGTTTTAAGCCTTCCAGCAACTCCATTCACTTCAGTTGGATTGTTCTTGCATGCCACCTCCTTGCAGTCAGCTGTGCCAAGTTTCAGCTAGGAAGGCTGGTAAAGATGGCACTGAGAAGGGACAAAAAAAAAGAATTCAAATGAGGCTCAGGAGAGGGAGGCTCTATTTAGAGCTCTACCCCAGCATTGCTGGGTAACTGCGGGCAATTCACACTATTGCTCTAGGCATTAGATCTCCATTGGTCTAAGTGCTGCAAGATGATGAGCATGGCAGAAGTGCCAGGAATTATTATTAATAATGCAAGGCGAGGACAGAGCCACCAGGAACCAAGGCTGGGTGGGATGACCCAAGCCCTCGTTCTCATGTGGAGGTATGGTAGACTCAGCAGTCTGTGCTAGCCTGCAGCAACCACACAAGATTCTTTTTAAGGTATTTTTGTTTTGCTTTAGTTCAGGGGTTGATGATATACTGAGGGGAGTCTCTCTAAAGTTCTGCAAGGGCAAGGGAAAGCAACCGTGAACGTGATAAAAGGCCAGAAAAGGACTGAACCCCTTGCTGGCTTCAAACATAATCATGTCCTTATAAAAATAAGGCCATTTCCTTGTAACTGGAGTGTGCAGGAAGTTTGTTTTTATAAGTGGAAAATAGAACCTGTTCTTAATGAGGAACATTTGTCCATGGTCAAACATCTTGTCAACAATGGTAATTCTTTCGAGCTCCTCCCTGCCCGTGACATCCCAAAAGAATTATCTTCTAAGAAATATGATCAAAAAGTCCATAAAACCCAAGCAAGGAATTTACTGGACAAGATTCTAAGAGCAGGAAATTGGAAAAATGAAAGCACAGTTAAAAAGGAAACCTACCATAAAGGCTGCTGAGCCATAGCAGCAGAAAGCGGTGTATTGATGCTGACATCAATTACTTACGGAAGGCTGGGAAAACCTTCACAACAGGAATACATATGCCTTTCATTATTTGGATCAGCCATTGGAGAAGATTGAACACCCCCGTGATTGCTTGTGTCCTCCCCATGCTGATGTGACCAAATTTGGGAATTGTGGAAAACCCGTCTGAATGCGCAGCTAGTGCCAAAGACAGAGAGGAACAGTCAGAGCTTCTGGACAGCTTTAGGAACCCGTAGCTTGTCATCCTAAAAAGCTGCATGCTGGGAGTTCAAAGAAGTACAAACAGGAACTTAAGGGAAACAAGGTGTGCAGGGCAGAGACCCCGCTCAGTGCTGTCATCCCTGTTCTCTTCATCCCCTTGGGGAATTATGAAGCCCTTTTGCTGTGCCACCCGAGGAACCTACATGTGTGGGGCGGGGAACATCTGTAGCTTGCTGCCTGCATTGTCTGCATCAGTGACATAAATCACAGGACTGTGATTTCACAGGTGCTGGAGATAGACTAAAAACCAGAATGTTAGCATTACATTTGTGGGTGAAATTGGTAATGAGGAGAGTACTTTCAGAAATAATTGTATGATTTATTCTCATGATTCAACATGCTGCTGTGCTATTCTTATGGAACTCCCTTTCCAGACCTTAGCTCTGCATAAGACCTGAAGAAAAAGGGTAATCAATCTTTTGATGCCAAAAAAGTGGTTGCGTGAAAGCTTCACGTTTGCTGCCACGGTGTAATCAATTCCATTTGGGGACTGTGCACTCAGAGCTTGGCACCTTATTATTTTTGTTACTACCTCCTACTTCATTATCGGGAAGGACAGACAAAAAGCCTGATCATACTGCAGTCAAAAGATTTGCTCTTAACTTCGCTGAGGCCAGGATTTCATCTTCTATCTGGGTCCTGTGGTAATTCCATCTATGTCCAACCTGGCTGATGCTCTGAGGTACACTTATCACCAGAAGCACCACCAGTGCTGTGGCTATTTGCTGAAGTAATTTAAATTAGCTCCATAATGCAATTCAGGGAGGGAAAGGTAATACCAGTTCAAAGTTGCAGAAACTCAGTTCAGCTCAGCTACAGAAATGACAGATGGCCCCCTCTGACTTGGAACTGTCTGAAAAGTGCAGTTCCTTGTGTGTTACACTGAAAAAGCCTGATTATTATTTCATGAGCTGGCTGGTCACAGTGTCAACGTGGATAAACAAACATGGGAAAATCACCCTGACCACTTCTCAGAATATTACACTGCAAAGCATTTGTGAATGTAAATATTAAGGGTGGGAAAACCACAAAGTCTCTGACCCTTATTTCCAAGATCTGGGATCTTGCGAGATTTGGTTACATACTGAGAAATTTGAAACTTTGACAACTTGGCTTCAAAAATATTTTTTTAATATACATCATTTTCCTGTTACTAAGTAGAAGAAAGACAAGCCTCTTCTCCAAATTACAGATCAGGATAAAAAACCCACCTCCCTGTAACCATGGGAAATTGTAGACCGAAATGCTGCTTCGATTTAAGTAGTAGTAACTGTAATATTAAAAGACAGAATGGGCATTTCTATCTTTAGTCATCTCCCTGGATTTAGAACGGGGCTTATTCCTGCCAATGTATTTATGCAGAACTTACGCTGATTTCCCTGGTTTCACCTAAATTGTTGCATCCTGTTTCTCTTTCTTTATATCTTTACTCTTTGTGTTCTTATTCATGTGCTTTGGGGTGTAAAAATTATATGTCCCTGAATACAGATCAAATCTTTTGCAGCTTTGATTTGGCTTAAACAGAGAAGAGAAGAGAAGAGAAGAGAAGAGAAGAGAAGAGAAGAGAAGAGAAGAGAAGAGAAGAGAAGAGAAGA
>WTSP01011760.1:0-23304 GCA_025331215.1 Actenoides lindsayi | reverse complement strand
GCTTTTCTCTTCTCCCCCTTCTTCTTTTTTTTTTTTTTTTTTTTTTTTTTTTTTTTTTTTTTTGGCGAGTATCTGTTGAACAAAGCGCCTTTCTTCCCGGCAGACTGGCTGACCTAACACAAGGGGAATTGTCCTCGCCGGCACAAAGGGCGGGGGTGGAGGACAGGACGGAAATGGCCGGGTTCCTCGCTGGGCTGCACCTGTGTCCGCGGGCTGCAGCCCCTCGGTGCCCGCACGGCTGCCCGCGCTGCCCGCCACCCCGGCCCTCACCTGCGCCCAGGCGTGAGGCCAGGCCGTGGGAACTCTCCACCCCTCCTCACCAGGCCGCCCCTGGGTCCCGGGGCTGGGCTCGGATGCACAGGTTAATGAATTGCACCCGCCAGCAAAGGCGGGGAGAAGAAAGGGACTGCTCTGGGGACTTGAGTATGGGAAGCCCTTAAACCCCATTTTATGCCCTGCCTCTTATCAGCAGCTCCATCTCCCAGTAGAAGTTGCCCAACCCTGAGAAGAGGGAGAAAAATCTGGCTGCTCCAGGGTGGTTTCAGGCACCGTCAGCCCGGCGTGAGGCAGGGGCACATAGAGAGGCTGGGAGAAGGGGCAGTGGCAGAGGAGGACTGTCACAGCCGAGGAGAGGCGGCCGGGTGGCCGTGTATTTTTCTCATGACAAAGATGCCCTTGTGCTGCCTGGACCGGAGCAGAAGATGGTGGGAACTGTCTGTCCCAGGCTGAGAGCGTTGCGATCTCAAAGAGCAACAGAGAGATTGTAACCAGAGCTATGAGTATCAACGGGAACGTTTCCGTTGTGATCCCGGGGTTTTAAAACCCTCTGACCGCTATGGAAATCCACTTGAAACGCACTCAGCTGAGACCTCTGATTTCTCCAAGGTTCAGCCTTCAAACTGCTGCAGAACACACGTGGTTCTACCTGAAGCCAGAGAGGCACACAGAGAGTCGAGAGCCAGGAATATCCCACAGCCAGACTTTTCCCTTCACCTTCCTTCTCCCCTCCTGCTCCTCCTTGGATGTCATTGCAAACCAAAGTGAGGAGCATCAAGCTGCAGAGACATCCAAGCCGTGCAAAAAGGATCTCTGAATTTTCCTTGTACTTTTGAGTTGTTACGTTGAAGCTTTTCCAATCAGCCCCATTTGTGGCCCAAATCCAAAGCTGTAAAAGGACAGGATTGCCCTGCCTGCAGACCCGCACCCTCTTCCGTGGTGAAAGCCAACAACCACCTTGTAGGCAGCCTGAGATTTCTGCCTCGTGTTCCACGGGCCAAGTCCAAGGGCTGCTGCTGCCGGTGACAAGACCCCAACGGACTCTGGGTGAAGTTCAGTCTTTGGACCTCTCCAGATGACTAAGGAGACTGCTTGAAAATCTGTGTGGCTCATCAGGGCCTGCCCCTGAGTCCTGAGGCAAAAATAGGAGGATGGAGTAATAGAAGTGAGCTTGTCTCTAAGACATCCACCCAAGGGCTGGGTGCTCCACCCTGAGCACAGCAGCGGGCGTTGCTGGTTTGTTGTAACTGGTGTGCCAGGAGACAGGTCCGGTGTGCCGTGAGACAGGTCCTCAAAGGGTTCACTGGAGGAAGGCAAGCAAAGGCAGCCTCAGGGAGGGCAGCCAACCTCCACCCAGCCTGCCAGCTCCCTGGGCATTCACAGAGACCGTTTGGGTCAGGCAGTCACACCCGTGCTGAGAGCCTGCTCTGCACAGAGCCTCTTCTTGGTGGGCATGAAGATCTGCTTTGCTTTGCTGCTATGGTGGCAAGCTACGGGCCAGGGATCAGGCAGGGCTCCTGCTAGGGAACACAGAGGACTCAGATGGGCCAGTGTATGAGAAGAAAGGTGAAGTTTCATGGTATGTCCTGCAATTTTTTAATAGAAGGAAACATGAGCATTGAGCAACTGAGCATTGAGTGTTATAGAGGTCGGGATGGAGCCAGGCCCTTGGATTGTTTCTTGCTGAAGCCCAGATTGCCTCTGTGACCCCACAGGCTGATGGCTCAGGAAAAATACCCAGGAATGCAATGGTTAATCACACGTGCCCTGCATTGTTCTTCCTTATGCTTCAGAGTCAACAACCCCAATGCACTCCTCACTCCCCGGCGGTGACCTGCAGGGGATGGGGAAGTGGGCAGAGGAAGAAGCGAGATGCAGGACACAGGCTCTGTGGCCATGTCCTCGCCCAGTGGCGGCAGTTTCCGTGTCAGGGAGTTCACGTCCGGAGAAGTGGGAAGCCGGGGTGCCTGCACATTCCAGCCTTTGGCTCACGCTGCCGGCCCTGCCACATGCTGCCTCTGCCTGATTTCCTTGTGTGTGGTGTTGCCTTTGGCTCCCGGGATGATGTTTACACTTTGCATACAGAATAACACAACTCGATATGAATCTGGCTTGGAAAAAAAAAAAAGGAAAGAAAGACAGAAAGAGCAAACCCCAAACTCCGCAGCTGAAAAAATACTGCGAGCTCCCACGGCAGCCAAGATCAACAGCAAGGACAGGCTACTACTCTCTGAGGGGGATACAGATGGGTTTTGCTAGCCCACTTCTAATTTGTGACGAAAATAATCAGAGAAGGATGGCAGATCGGCACCCGCCCGTCAGGGTGGCTCACGGGTGCTGGGGGAAGGGAGGGTATTGAGCAGCTGGATTCCTTGCAAGTGAACCAGAATACTTCAGAAATGTTGACGGTGCTTTTCAAGGTGTTAAATGGCAACCAGTTTCTATTCCCTCAGTGTGAGCAGATAAAAGCCTTTGGAAGATGGGAGCGTTCGGGTGGCTGTCCTGTCCCAGAGCCCTGGGAGGGACATATCCCCAGGAGGGACAGGGGGTGCTCTGCACAGCCTGCCTCGGCTGCTGGCAGGCAGGTGGGGTCCCTGCCCTTGAGCCCCTGGGCTTTGCATCATAGTGCGGGGCAGAGAGGCAGAGCTCGGGGATGCTGATCCCACCCCTTCTGACAAAAAGGCCTTTTACAGCTCATTTGTGGTTCTGTTGAGGATTTCTCAGGGCGCTGGAAGACAGGGAAGACTTTTTATTTTGGCTGTCAGTTTTCCTTAAGTCCTAAAGCGGTGTCATCTGGATGAAGAGAGGAATCGCTGGTACCTTCCCCCTGCCCTGTCTCTGTCAATTGTCTCCAGGACTTTCCGCTCTCGCTCACCTTTCCAGTTCAGCTCTTTTTCAATCTCAATAGCCTTATTGGCATGACACGGTTTGCAAGTATTGCCAAAGTTAATATATCAAATGTCCGTCCCTAGGAGCAAGCATTTCTCAGCACAATTACTCCCCAAAGACTCATCGAATGCACAGGCCACGGCTGAACACTATGGTTTAATGTCCTCATTAAATAACGATGAATAACCACCCCACCCCCCATCAATGTCACTCTGGTTTCAGCCTCTTGGGCTCGGAATCTCAGGGCCACACGGGAAGAGCGTCGGGAGTTCGTTCCAGCATTTATTTGGATTACAGACGCCTGTCCAGAAACAGGCCCCCGTTGTGCCTGGCATTGCACACACAGAACAAGGAAAAGTCCCTGGCCCAAAAAGCTTGGACAACAACAGGCATAAAAATGATTATTCTTCTCATTTTACTGACATGTGAGGTGCTTGGGGACTTGCCCAGGGGCATGCAGTGAGCCAGCATCAGAGCTGGGAATTAAACCCAGATCTCCAGGGACTAAACTGCAAAACCAGTTCTCCCTCCAAGACATAAATCCCAACTCTGCCGGCCTTTCCCATGGAATTTGCACCAGGGAGGCTTCACCAGACACTTGCGAGACCCGGAGCAGCTCTGTCTCTGGCTAACCAGTTCCCCCTCTGCGTCCAAAGAGATGTAACTGGTGCATTTCAGCCCCATTTCAGCCGCCTGCATTCCTGCAGGGGCTGGCACAGTGCCCGTGTGCTCGCCCTGTGTGCACAGCAATTCTCTGGGCACTTTGGGATCGTGGAAGAGGATCCGTGCACATGCTGTCAGCATCTTAATTCTGCTTTTCTGCTGCTTAATGTCTCGCAGACAGGAGAGAGCTCGGATCCACCCTTAAATTACCACCCCAAGACAAATCCCCTGCCCGGCTGAGCCGAGGTAGCTGTCGTGTGCATGCTCTTATTCAGCAGCAAATGCAGGTTAATTCAGTCGAGCTTCGCTGGCAGAGCCTGCAGCCTTAGCTGGGTTGTGTTACACGGTGTTTGCCGCAGGGGCAGAGCTGATGGGCAGGCAGTTGCCAAGGCTCAGCTGGTGCATGGTAACACGGAAAGCTCCAGGACTTGCTCGTGTCTTTCAGCCCTTCTGACAGATTCCCTGTATCTGGCCTTAACAGATGAATAGACAAGAGGTGATTCATGGGGCTCAGGAAGAAATCTCTCCTCCCAGGTAACTGCCGGCAGCAGTTTAGATGTGCTTTTTTTTTCGCAGCCTGATCCTGCCCATTCTTGGTTGCTGGATCCTGTACCAGCTGAACCACGGGTCTGACCTACCTAAGAAAAACACAGCCGTGCCAAAACTGACAGGACAATGTTTAGAACGTGTTGTGACAATTCCCTGCCCTCCCTCCTCCCACAATGGGAGCACTTTCTAGCTACTAGACATTTTCTCTGTTAATTTTGGAGTAGAAGAGATGGACACACGAGGCTTGTCCATACACACGCTGCACCCAGATCAACTCTATATTGCCAAGATAGGCAGCCGTGTCCCAGACGGGGTCAGCAATGCTGGGCCCATGGCCTAACATCCTCCCTGCCCTCGTCCTCGCTCCCTCCCAGACTTGCGGATGTTCAATGGGCTGGGAGATACTCCTGAAAAACAAAGCAGCAACCTCATAAAGAAGACCCTCCTATAGAGGCAGTTCAGTGAAGATTTCCCCATCCCTGGGCAGGGAGACAATGGTGGGAAGGAAGTTGGAGTCATTATCATCATTGTTTCAAGGTTTAATCAGGCACTTGGGGATTAGCACCTCAGCACTGAGGGCACAGCTGGGTGGGAAAGGGCTTGGCTTTGTCCACCGCAGTGGAGAAAGGTCGTTTTGCTCAGTGCTGAGCTGCTGTTTGAGTGCTTTGCACTGTCCAGCAACCAGGTTTGTTAAGTCCGGTGCCAGAAGGCACCTTCTGGCTCTGGGCAGCAAAGAAAGGCTGAGACTTGCAGATGGGGGGTAGCCAAAGGGGTGGGAGGAGAGCCCAGGCAGCCGGGGCCCCTCCATTGCCGGCTCCTGCCTACGTCAGAAGGAATCAGCAAGAGGGTGTATTTCCAGAGAACCTGTTTTCCAGATCCCCTGGCATCCCTCCACTGCTCTCGCTGCATGCGTCATCATTTTATGAGGCTGCATCGTTCCCCGGGAGCCCCCTTCCCCTCCCCTTTCTCTCTCTCGCACACAGAGATTTTATTTATTTGTTTATAACACTTCGCCTATCCCCAGGATGCCTTTCATCTGCAAGCACTTAACCGTTTCGGCGACAGGAGGAAGGGCAGCAGCCCAGGGAGGCAGGGCAGAGCTGTCACCCCTTTGTTTCAGAGAGGATGGACCTGGTCCCAGAGGTCACTCCACTTCTCCACCCCTGCTGCCTTTCTCCTCCTCGCTGCAGAAACAGGCTTCTTGCACTTGGTTGGCCCCAGAGGGCTGGACTGGAGGGCAGCTGGCACAGCTTCAAGTGCATCTCGTGTGTCTGACAGGACTGCCAGCCCTGCAGACGTGTGTCTGAGAAGCAGACCTTTCCCAGTGAAGTGCATCCCTTAGGGCCTGCTCTGGAGGCCTGATCTCCCCTCCTGGGACCAGCCTCTCTGTCAGCAGGGGACAAAGTCTCTGAAGGAGACAAAGAGTCCAGCCCAAGCAGCAGCTTGGCCACCCTCATGCTGTGGGTGTTGCCTCCAGACACCAACTGTTGCCCTTGGCTCCTCTTTAAAGGGCTCTGAAAGACTTTTTGTTCACGGATTGAGCGCAGGGCTGTGAGGCGATGGGACCAGCTCCTTCCACACTCGATGCTGGGAGAAGAGGCTTAACTCTTCTGCTCCTTTGCCTCAGATGTGCCCATTTTCTTCCCCTGGCTCATTGCATCCCAGTCTTCCCGCAGCACTCCTCCATCCACTCCGTCACCGTTCTCCCTTCTGTCACAATGTCTCATCCCCAGATGAGCACTGAATAGAAGCCAAGGAGAAGTGTGGGCACATGTACAGGCCAAATGCCAGGCTCTGGAAGGCCAAGAAGAGCTCAGCTCCAAGATGTGTAGGTGGAGAAAAGCCCAGCTACAGCTGCCACGTGCTTTGGAGGGGGGCAGAGGAGACCCTTGCCCAAGAAGTGTGAGTGGGTGAGAGCAGAGTCAGACTTTGCACTCGGTATTGCCACTTCCAGGGGAGTTTTCAGCACCCAACATGTATGTGTTGGGGTGCGGGGAGCTAAATATCCCAGCCTGGCAAGTGTCAACAGCAATTAGTGTTTCACACTTGGCCTGAGAGGGGGATAAACATTCACAAGTAACGAAGCAGTGCTGGGCTGCCTGGGAAAGAGTGCCAGACAGGGAAGGGGGAGGAAGCAGAACAATGCCTTCTAATGCCATGGCTTTGTCAAGAGAAGTTTGCAGCTTGGTGGGAAAGATGCTCCATCCTGCACATACTCTCGTGTCCTCCCCCTTGTTGTTTTGCAGTTATTGACTGGGGAGGCCCCAGGCGTTAGTCCTTAGCCCCTTAGTGCAAAGCTGCATCTCTTCAGAGGGAAGACGATGTAGCATGAGCTTAGCTAAACCAGTGCAGAAGTGGCTCTTACAGCCACACTGAGCAGCAGGAATCACATAAAGCAGAGCCGAGATCAGCCCACTTCAAATGGTGCCTTGCATCAGGTACGAAAAACAGCTTCACTTTTCTGTCCTGGGAGTGTGGAGCAGATAAGACTAAACCAGTATGAAAGGCCAGAAATGCAAAGGCAGTTGGAAAAATTTGGCAACAAAATGAGTATTTCTCCTTGTTTCAGCACTGAGGAGCAGAGGTCCAGGGAAACTGAAGCTGAAATTATGAGTGTCAGTGGCTTAAGTGGCCAGATCTCACAGAAGAAGAGGGTCTGACCGACTCCATCCCCTAGTCCAGCCTTGACAGCTCCTGGAGTTACTGGGTGAGACTGAAACAGGCTTGTCAGCAAGAGGCACGAGCTGAGTGTCTCTGTCTGCGAGAGCAGCTTATCTCTTGCTCCTGCCTCTCTCAGGAGAGCAAAGGATCTCGGTGCCGAGTAGAGATGCTGTAGGCATCGTAGCTGCTGGGGTCAGGCTGTTCTGTGCCAACACCTGCTCGGGTAAATGTCTCTCCTGAAAATCAGCCCTGCCAAAGCTCCTGGAGGAAAGGAGGGGCAATCTTCTCACCGGCCTTGGGCTGCACGGGGCAGAGCCCGGCTCCACGCAGCGTCGCACAAAGGCGCTTTGTCGACACGATTAAAAGGCAGATGTTCTCTCTCTCTGGAGCCTGGCAGCAGCAAGTCCTGCCTGCCTTCCTCCGGGCACCCTCCTCTCCCGGCTCCCCATCCAACGCCGCCAGCCTGGGTGATTAGGAGAGCTGCATTGCGTGCTCTTCTCCTCCTCACGTGTGCACACACGCGCTAGCGCCCGCACGCTGCAAGAGGGGAGCTTCAAAAGAAGGATGCCTTCCTGGCTCTGAACCTCAGCAGCTCCTCGGGGAGCCGCTAATCCCACCCAGGGCAAGCGGAGAAGGCGACAGCTCCTGGTGACGCACCTTCTCCGGGGGAGCCGCGCAGAGGGACGGTAATGAGCCGCCTGCCTCCAGAGGCATTACCGCTGGCTCTGCGTGTCTGGCACCGGCAGCCGCGGCCTCCCCGGGAGTTACAAACTGCAGGCAGGCTCCCTGACAGTCGTGCTCCTATCGGCTCTTCCTCCAGAGAAATAGCAGAGTCACATGGAACCCATTAGCCCTTTGCTTAACATGAACCAGAACCGGGAACAACCACCAGCACCACCCCCCAACCCTTGCTCTGTCAGAGACGCTGCACAGCAAAAAAAAAAAAAAAATCTTCTTAGGAAATCAGGCCAAAGCGCTGCCAGGGCTGTCTCCAGGGCCCTGCGTGCAAGGAGGGCACGCAGGGGCCACAGGAAAAAAGTGTTGCTTGGGAAGGGAGAATCCACTCAGCACAGCACACTAAGTGCTTGGGTTTTACTTTATGGGTGGGAAGTACCTGTGCTCCAGACAGCACCGTGCTAGCCCCCTGGGTCCCTGGCTGGCAGCACTCGCTGATGGCTTTGCTAATACCTTGAGGGAGATGAAAGAAAGCCACGAAGTGTTTTTTTCTCCCTGGCACACCCCCAATTTGTAGAATCATAGAATCATTTTTGTCGGAAGAGACCTTGAAGATCATCAAGTCCAACTGTTAACCCAGCACTGCCAGGGCACCACTAAACTAAGTCCCTCAGCTCCACATCTCCAGGGCTTGAAACCCCTCCAGGGATGGGGACCCCATCACTGCCCTGGGCAGCCTGGGCCAGGCCTTGGCAACCCTTGTGGGGAAGAAATATTTCCTAAGATCCAACCTAAACCTGCCCTGGTCCAAGGTGAGGCTACTTCCTTTCATCCTATCACTTGTTCCTTGGGAGAAGACACTGACCCCATCTGGCTCCAACCTCCTTTCAGGGAGTTCTCAAGAGTGAGAAGGGCTCCCCTGAGCCTCCTTTTCTCGAGGCTGAACAACCCCCGTTCCCTCAGCCCCTCCTCATCAGACTTAGGTGCCACATGAGCAAATCCACATGAACACAACAGCCCAAGAGCTGCAACGGGTGGGCTTGCAGAGTCGGGCTGGTTGCACAGTCCAACTAGCACATGCCATGGCAGGCACAGGTCAGCATCCTTCAGTGGCACCTCTTGGAAGCCATGCTGCAGCCAGCACTGAGCCCTTGGTACGGCGACCATGCCAGGTCTGACAGAGGCCACCTCTTGAGGGGTGGTCCTGGCACAGCTCACAGTGTCTCTCTGTGCCACGCCGAGCCCTGCAAAAGAACCAAAGCAGTTTGCCACTGTAGACTCAGAGTGATTAACTGGAGTGTTAGGCAATTAACTTTTTCACACTTGCAGCCTCTAAACTCCCCCATAACTCAAAGGCGACAGACTCGGTGTTTATTTTCTGCTTAAAGAGAAGTCAGTTGCAGGTTCCAAAGGAAAAACAACCGTTCCCCAGATTTATAGTCAGACTTCAAGGCAGATAATAGGACAAAGGAGACAGTCAGTTTTAAAAGCTGAACACCACGTCCTTGTCTGCAGAAACTGGCATCAAGGAAACAATTCCATCAGCACAGACCTGGGCCAGGCCTTCTGGATGTTATTTTCTCTTTTGAGTCACCATCGTTGTCCCTGCCTAGATGAAGCAGGACCTGCACGTAAAGGGCAGCGGTGCCAATTATAATGTGTCAGTCTCAGGGCATGGTTAAAACCAGGTTAGGTCTCGCTGCGTCCTGGAGCCCCATGAGCAAGGCGCATCTGCTCATCTGCCACAGTTTTTCTTCTTACCTTTTTAAGTATTTGGGGGTAGGGACCATAACTGGTGATGTGTCCAGTGGGAATCCTGCATCCCTGCTCCCAGCTGGGAGAAGGCCTTTGATTTTATCATTAGGCAGCACAGAGATGGGATCTGCGTGTGTCTTGCTGGAGCGAGCCCTAGGACACCACCGGATCACTCCATCTGCCTCTTGTTTAGAATGTAAACTTATCTGCACCCCTTCCCTGCCACAAGAGAATGTGCCAACGCAGACGGATCACCCTGGGTCTGGACAGCAACGTTCCAAACGGAAAGCAGAAAGTTCTGCCTCTGCCGCGGGCCAGTGGCAACCCTGAGACAGGGACTGGACAAGCAGGGAGGAGGGCTGAGGATGGATTTGCATGCAGGTCTTACTCCTCTTTGCAGCTATCTATTTCTTTTTTCTTTTTTTAGCTAGGAGATATTTTGTATGCTGCAAACAGGCATGCTTTTGCATAAAAGTGGTGCTTGGTGACAGCCTCTATTTGCATTATGGCTGAGAAGGGACACGGAGGACCAGAAAACTTGAACCAAAACCAGGCCTCTGGCTGACTAGTAAGGGCCCTGGCTCTAACAGATAATTAAAGGAATTTGCTCAGAACATCCATATTTTGGTTGGAACCAAGAGCATCTTCCCAATCTGCTGTAACATCTCCAGTTGCTACACAGTGATTGTTTTTTATAGTAACATCTCCAAGGTCTCAGCCTCATTATTCCCATTTTAGAAATGAAGAAGTAAGCAAAGGGAGGTGCTGTGTTTTGAATAAGGCCTCCTGAGAGGCCAGCAGCACATCACAGCTTTCCTGAAGGTCCCAGCCCTGTGGCCTTCCCACCAGACACTGCTGGAACTGTCCTGTGAGCAACCCATCGCTCACAGGGTGGCTGACAGCTTCACAGCTCCGCAGTAACTCCCTGACCCACAGCTGCTGCCTACAAGTTGACAGCAAAGCCCGTCTGCTATTAAGGTTAAAAATGTTGCCCATAGGGAGAGCAAAGTCTGACATCGCCTGCAGCATACTTCTCGCCTGGAGTTATTGCCTGTGGATTAGCAAAGGTCAGGGTTTAGTGCTCCAGCCCTTCCCAGCCTCTTCCTTTACTGCAGGTTAGGGCTACACTTGAGAATTGTGTTGATTTAGCCTGAGCTGTAAGTGCATGGAAAAATCCCACCCAGTCTGGGGGAGCCATGGGAGCAGAATTCCTAGAGCAGATGTAATCATGCTGGCAAACGGAAAATACCCCACCCCTTGGCTGCTGCAGCGTGTTAGGGGAGTTAATAGGATCCCTATGGGCAAGAAAGCTCCTTATCAGCAAACGCTGTGTTCTCCTGGTCCTGGCACCCTCTCTCTAGCAAAGCTTGATCCCAGCACACCCTCCGCTCCTCCTTCTGCCTTTCGTCTTTTCATCTCTTTTCTCTCTCCCGCCCATTTTCATTTTACCCTGACACCTTTTTTTTTTTTCTTGCAGAATGTGGGAGGGATGAAAGCTGCAGATAATTAATAAACCCTGCACTTCTCAGCTCTGTCTTCCTGGGAGAACTCAGAGATTCCTGCTCCCTCCACTTCTGCCTCCCCCTGCAAATGCTCTCTCACTTCCAGTCATGTGCTGTCTGTTTCTGTTGCCTGATAAATTGCAGCTGGCAGTTCTTGCTCCAAAAGACTTCACTTATTTTGTGTGTGTGCTCGTGGGTAAGGACTCCGTTTGAGCTAGAGACAGGGGATGGCTGAGCAGCTCCTCTGGAGATGGGTGTCATTACCACAGGCAACCCTCCCATCTGCAGAAGCAGCTGCTTGATGTGGGTCTGTGAGGGCTTTGCTGAGATCTTGGGTAAAGCCACGGTGAGGTAGTAGAGACTTCCTATCTCCCTCAAGGCTGGCAGGAAGCGCTTCTCCTGCCTCTCTCTCTCTCTCTCCTGTTCTGCCCCTTCCAGACGGTTTCCAGCAGCTCTGCAGGTCATTCAGGCTTAGGGCAAGGGCAACAGCTCTCCTTATTTGCTAGCTCCTGTTCTTTCCTTTGTGCTACCTCCTGTGCTTTCCTGCTGTTGAGCCGGTTGGAAATAAGTACTTTGCGTTGAAAGACAGATTATCTGGAAAGGCAAAAGGCAAGACCTAAAGAAAGAGGAGGCTTGGGACAGTGCCTCACAGGGGGAACAAATCAGTGCTGCTGCAGAAACTACCTGAGCAAACAGCAGGAAACAACAGGGAGAGGCCAAGGAGAAGCTGCTGATAACCTCTAATCACCTCCCAAGAGCTGCATAGTAAATTCAGTGCTGGATCTGTTTGCGTTCAAGAGGGAGCAGCCAGGCGGGTGCTGAATTGCTCTCTCTCCCTCTCCCCCTCCCTCTCTCTGAAGCATGATTTCTCCTAAGCATCAATTTTGCAGAAGCCTGGTCACCAGAAACCCTGCCTGATTTGCAGAACCCTGGAGAATACGCTCATACAACTGTGCGGCTTCTCCTCCTCAATTCCCTCCTGCGCAGCCAAATCGGTTCGGCCATAGTGCAGAGATTTGATGTTCTTAAGGAGAACATGGATAGAAAAGGAGCCTTTGGCATCCCCATGGGGTGGGGGATGCTGGGGAAGGCCCCATCTTTGGTTCAGAAATGTCCTGGCCCCACTTGAGGCCCTGTGGCTTTTTCCATTTGTGGGTTTACTTTAATCTCTGTTACAGCGTTTTGTCTCCTCACCTCCTGCCTGGTGCCTGAGCCATAAGACAAAGAGGTGTTTACACTCCGAGCTGGCCCAGGCTTTGAGGCCAGGGACAAGCAACACAGCAGAGGGCGGATAGAACTGAACATTTCAACATTTTTTTTTCCATCTGTCCCCAAAACCAATATTGACCCAAGACCCCTGTGCGGCTGCTTTAGTCAAAGTTTTACCAGCCATTGCAGCCCTCGGGAGTGCAGGCCCCAGGAGCTCATGTTTGAGGGCAGGCAATGGTCTGAGAAATGGCTGCTTCCCAGAGGGGATTGTCACATGGGGACGCCGTGTCCCCTGCCCGGGCAGAGCCCAGGTGCTTGGCCTCCCGGCATGGAGGAGCCATCATGGCCTGGCCAGCTCTGAGCGGGCCTACACCGGATGAGGGCCGGTGGCCTTTCTCCCCAGCTAGGCCCAATACACCCTGCTTGCTGGAGATTCCCCAGTTGAGGGACTGGAGCACCTCCATATTGGGCGGCAGATTTTCAGCTCCAAATTGCGTTCAATTAAGGAAGGCTGACAGGGCCAGATTTGGCCTGTGCGAGAAGGGAGCAGGGTCAGTGCTGAACAATATCCTGTTGACATTGCTTCTGAGGAGCAATTCACTGTGCAAGAGGAGAAGGGGCCTTGCTGGGACTCTCCTCGGCACAAAAACCTTCAAAGACAGATTTGGCCTCTCCTCCTGCCTCCCCCAGCTCCATTATCTGGCCAGGCCGTGTTGTTAAGGGGAGCCTGAGGGGGAAGAGCCGCCATTTTCCCTCCAGCTCCTCTGCTGGTGATAGCACATCCTCGTAGGGAGGGGGGCCGTGGGGGGCCTGGGGTTTGGATAACCTGCCTCATTAGTGGCTGTATGACATCATTATCTCACATTAGCGACACTCTTCTAGAGGTAATTGGGAAGCCTCTGGAATGGCCCCATGACCTTTAATTAATGCAGCGGGGCCTTTTCCTTGTTCGATTCCTCGCTCCGCCTCAAGCAGCTGCTTCTTGTTAAGATGCCAGAACAGGGGAGCCCTGAGTCCCATGCCGGGGTTTTCTAAGCCTCTGTCCCCCAGGGGAGAAATAAAAAGGTGCACGAACAGTCAGCTGCTGCCTGACTTGTTTCAGCCTCTGTTTTCACCAGCCCCTCGCCTGCCCTCAGCTCCCGGCTGCTGCCTGGGCAATTACCTCTGACTGCCCTGTGCAGGGCTGATTGGATCTTGCCACCCACTGATGGGGGAGATGGGGCTGGGTGGCACCGACAGCGATGGGTCTGGTCTGTCCTTTCGCTTGCAAAGGAAAGAGGAAGAGCAGCTCTTTGCGTATCTCTGGGGAAAGGGCTTGGAAGTGGCTGGAGGCATTCAGAGGCCCCAGAGCTGCAGCGGTGGGGCTGCTGCTTTCGGGTCAGAGCTGTGGACAGGACTAGCTTCAGATGGGGGAGATATAAGGGTGAAATGCAGTGTTTTTCTACGATCACCTTGGCTATCAAAGCAAAGAGGAGTCCTACGCAAAAGAGAAGGGACAGACCATGTTCCACCCAAACCTTTCATCTCACTCCAGCTGTAATTCTGGTGCTTGCTCCTCTCTTTGCAGTTGTTATTGTCTCTTCTGCTTGGCCTCAGCTGCTAAATCAATGGCCAGAGATTAGTCACTGGCAGCCCCAGGTAGCACAGAGATTTCCATTAGTGCTGTGCATCTGGGCTGTCGTTATTATTAGCACTGTTATTACAGCAGCGTCTGGAGGCTCTGGTCTCTGGTCCAGAGTGGCACTTTGTTGTGCTTGGCACGGTGCAGAAGGGGAAAGGGTGCCAGTGCTGATGTGCTGAATGGGCCAAGGAGCTATTGCATCCTTGTTTTACAGCCAGGGTGCTGAAACACAAGTAGAGAGAGTGAGCCCCAAGCAAGGTCTCACAAAAAGGCTGGGGTGACCTAAAAAATACCCCAAACTTTCTCATCTACTTTCCAGTGCATGGGTCCTGGAACTGCCTTCTCTGTGCCCTTACCAGTAAAAAGTCTGACTGGAGCTGAAAAACATGGTCTTCCTTATCACCCCAGTCCAGGACATGCTACCTTTTCAAAGAAGCACAAGAAATCTTGCAGCGTGCAAAAATAATAGCTCAGAAACACCCAGTCCCCAGTCAGAACCCAAATAACTGGTATGCAAATACAAATGCAAGCTACACATCCACCCTGCTCACAGGGAATAAGGGGAAGAAATATCTTACTGTCAGTAAGATGGAGAGGAAAAAACGTGCACTTAAAACAGGATTCCCAGATGTGGTGTGAGGAGACAGGAAGATGGGAAGAAATTTCTGCTGTGGAAGGGTTTTGCAGAAGCGTTACTTCAAAGACTGTAACAATGACATTTCCTCAAAAGACAATAGCCTGACAGAGGGAGGTGGGTTTGTTTGGTTCTCCTCAGAGGCAGATTGATCCAGAGCCAGCAAACTGCGTGCGGTTTGCGTGTGCTTCGGGGTGGTGATCTGTGTGCTGGTGCAACTGGAGATGAGTGCAGGAGCTAAGGCAGAGAAGCCTGCTGTAGGGAATGCTCTGATGAAGGCAGCACACTCATCCAGCTCAAGCTACATGCGTGTGGCGGAGCTCCCAGACCTGAGTAAGAACATGTTAGGGTGTCCAGCACTGACCTGACTTGTGTTTGAATAGTTACAAGCAGGGAGCAAGTGAGGGTGAGAGCCACGGGAAGATGTGTCCTCTCCATAAGGTGGTACTGTGTCTGGATATGCTCACTTGGTGTGCACAGCACAGTTAAATGGTCCTGAATAACTCTCTGTCCCTAATCACTGCAGAGAGGGCAGAGAAATCATGCCCAGATGTTTCTGTTCCCTGACCACAGGACTACAAAGGCATCTTACAGCTAAGATCAGGGCTTGTGAAGGCCCTGGAGCCAGGCAGGCTCTGGTTTCTCATCTTGCCACCAAAACTGGGACACCAGCGATCACTGGAACATCGTGTCCCAGCACTGCACTTCTGCCTCTCCTGTCACCTCGTTTGACTGTTTTCTCCACGTTCTGTACAGCTCTTCTCTCCTGCACAGCAGAATCAGCCCCCCTCGCAGGTAGACAGGGGCTCTGGGTGTTGCTGGGGTGTAAATAAGGTCCTTTGTCCCCACTCAGGGTTTACACTTGCTGCTCTACCTGGCTGCTGGGAGCACACATGTTGCCTCAGGCACTCAAACAGAAAATCAAGAACTGTTGTTGTGGTACTGACTCAGATCTAATCCTAATTTTGTCTCAGAAACCCCTGTAATAACCTGAGGAGATAAGGACAACTGGTTGTTATTCTCCTGGCCGTGGGGCTTTTGTATTTAGATGTGGAAACAAATGAATTCTCTGGAAAGAGCTGCTCAGGGGATCTGGGGCTTTTGATTCACAGGTAACCAAAGCCAGCGTATCTCAAAAGCAGGTGAATGATCAAGTCAGGTCTTTGGGAGCCTTCAATCTCCAGAGAGCTTTAGCTTTTTTGACAGTGGCATTTTGGACTCCTCAGTCTCTGGGGACCAGTCTGCACTGAGTGATGCTCAGCAATGCTGCTGGTTGGCCCAGCGCGCTCCACGACAGCCGGCACATCCCTGGCTCTGCGAGCTGTGTCGGCAGGTCTGGGGGTGCTTCGAAACTCTCCATAACAAACAAAGTATTTGGGGATTCCCATTTTACAGCCTCAGCCTTCAGAGGGTTAATTGTCATCGGCTCTCCAATGCTGATTTAATTCAAGCCAGACTGGAGTGCTGCACAAGGCAGCCTCCCCCGGAGCTGGAGCCTTTGCTCCGGGACAATCCGGCCCTCTGGAGAGAGGGTGAGTGGAGCAGAGCAGCCGTGCGCACGGAGCTACCGGTGTCTGTTGTGCTTGCAACCTGACCTCTCCTTTGCGCTTTGAAGCTGCTGACAGTGGGTGGGCTGAGATCAGTGGAGTGGCCGATACGCTGGGAGTTAGAATAACACAACCGCGATGCCCTGCTCAGCTGGGAATAGGATCTGTTTGGAAGGGGGTGGGCAGTGCAGAGGTGAAGAACTCGGGACCTTGAGGACTGACAGAGTCCTGCAGATGTGGAACAGCTTGCCTTTGGGGCTGGGGTGGGAGGGGAGGCCCTTTCAACCCAAAACGTAATTAATCAGCAGCTTGGACAGAAAACGGAGCTGTGGCTGCAGGTCCAGCTACCGTTGCCCTTTCCAGGCCCACAGCCAGAACAGGGAGGGGAGAGCTTCACCAAGTTCTTCTGTGAGGAAGTCTCAGGGCCTTCTCTCTTTCCATGCCTCATCCCCAAACTTGCTCTTGCTCCAAGAGCCAGGGTCAGTGTGCTGACCAGCACTGCCTTCCCCTCCACCGTTCCAGCCCAAAGCAGACTCTGTCTCACATCACAAACTGGGTACAGGATAAAAAAGAACACCAAAGAGGTGGTCCAACACACCAGCTCATGCTCCGATGAGTTTTGCTTTATGCCTTTACCACATGGGTCTGAGGACCTCCACATCCCCCGCTGGGATTGCCCAAAATGCCCTTTTTTTTTTTAGCTAAGCACGTATAAAATATCTGGTTAAACCTTTAGCAGCAAGCTGTAAGTAGCTGATAGAATGGCATCTGTCTTGCAGAGAACCTGATCCCAGAAACAAGAGATGCAACCTCCTTCATTCCCATGCTGAGCTCCAGCAGCCCTCACTCCTTTCAGTGCTACCTCCCCAGAACTGGAGGAAGCAGATGTGGAGAAGGCTGGGGCAGCAGGAGCAGTGGGTGGAGAAGGTGTAAGGAGTGGCTCAGCAATGCCCTGGGCTGCCTGTAGCCCTCTGTTCTGCATAGGAAGAAGAGGCCTGAAGGAAAGGTCTGAGCCAGAACTTGGCTGTGGTGCCAGCCTCGTGGGATGAGGGAGGCAGCTGCTTTGGCACTAGGATGGAGATGCCAATGGTTGGAAGGCTTGGAGCAGCCCTGGCCCGGGGCCACGCTGTGACCCCAGGGTCAGGAGAATACTGGTATTGCTGCCTTGCATTGCAGCAGCACCTCTGAGCCCCACCCAAGGCCAGCAACGTGCAAAGGCAGGACAGGATTTATCCCAGAGTGCTTAGGATGGGTTGGTGACTGTGCAGACAGAGCTGCCTGCTGGCTCCGAGGTTTGAACACCCACACGTGGCAGCTGGTGACCTACCTGCGTGGATCACTGAACATCTAATGTTGCAGCACGAAGCAGGACAGGCATTGCTGTAGAAACTCCCAACGTGCACAAGTCAGGGTTAGCCAAGACCCTGCTCTTCCAGCCTTGTGGAACATGGCCTTTTCCTTTCCCCTAGAGGCACCACACCAGCTGGACGGGCTGCTCAGGAGGTGTTAGCTTCCCTTACAGCCCTCCCCTACAGCCTCCAATCCTGGCTGCTCTGATACCATTACAATCCTAAAGTCCTGAACATCTAAGACTCCTTTTTAGGATTAACATAGACCTGTGCATCAGAAGGAGGTTAAAAACCGAGGGAAACTGCTAACTTTCTGGCTGTAAGTGACATCTAGTGGAAATGGCAGGAAAAATGAGTTTCACAGGTAAAATGCTCATCTTGTCGGATTCAGCAGTGAAACTCCTGACTCCTGTGAGCTGGAATTTCAGCCCAGCAGCCTCTTTTCAAGACTTGTAAAAAAGGTAGAATAGCTCTGTCTGCCTGGGTATGACTTGCAGAGAGCCTGGCGTGCGTGGTTGGTCTCACACCAGTGAGCAACATGAAAAGCGAGACGGTTGTGACATGACAGCAGTCACCTGGCCCTACGGGGCTTGGTCCCAAGCCAGGAGCACTACAGCCACAACATACCATGCACCAGTCTGGTATCCCTGTGCTGTGCCTCAGATCAAAACAGGGCAGTGGGCTAATTCTGCACTTCTAAGCGTCATGCCAGTTCAGGTCTTGCCTGTCCTCCGACAGCGAGCAACAGCTCCTGTGGCTCATACGGCTGTAGCTTGGCCCGGTGGGTTCTCTGGCTGTGCGCTGCACTGGGGCAGGGGATGGTGGCCCCACAGCCCCTTGGCTGTTCTGTCTGGCAGCACCTGGAGAAAAGCAAAGCTGGGGAGTTGCAGAACCTATCCCTCAGGGATGGTGAGTCCAGAGTGATGGGTATGGGTGAAGGATCCAGAACACAAGTCTTGTGAGGAGTTCCTGAGGGAACTGGGGTTGTTCAGCCTCGAGAAAAGGAAGCTCAGAGGAGACCTTCTAGCTCTCAACAACTCCCTGAAAGGAACTTGGAGCCAGGTTGGAATTGATCTGTTCTCCCAAGGAACAAGTGACAGGACAAGAGGAAATAGACTCAAGTTGGACCAGGGGAGGTTTAGGTTGGACCTGAGGAAAAATTTCTTCCCCACAGAGGTTGTCAAGGTCTGGCCCAGGCTGCCCTAGGCAGTGGTGGAATCCCCGTGATCCCTGGAGGAGTTTCAAAGCTGTGTAGATGTGATGCTGAGGGACATGGTTTTGTGGTGCCCTGGCAGTGCTGAGTTAGCAGTTGGACTTGATGATCTTCAAGGTCTCTTCCAACCAAAATGATTCTATGATATTGGTCCCATCTGTGTCCTGTGCCTCTGAGGCAACTGTGTGCCCTCTTTGCCCTGCCTCTTCTTCCTTGGCATCAGAGGTGGCTGCCAACTGCCACCCCTGCCCCTGCAGGAAGGGTCCAGCCAGCAGAGTGGATGTGGCCTGAGGCTATTCTTGTGTACAGCGAAGCCAAAACTTGCACAGAAACCTGAAACCCAGTGGGACTTGGATTAGCAACCCGAAACTCAGGCCAGGATACAAGGCTTTTGGAAGAGCTTGGCAGAGTTTCAGGCAAGTGCGGGCTGAGTTTCAAGTCAGCTAAGGCTGACCTTTGAGCGAGCCCGCTGCTGGCTGCTCGGGAAGCATGGGCCTGAATTTTAAGAGAGCCTGGGGAGTGAGTTTCAGGCAAAAAAAACCCCAAACCCAACCAAATAAACAAACCAAAACAGTTAAAGGGTTTAGGCAAAAACAACGCAGATCTCTTATGGTTTGGGGGTGATAATTCCCAGCCACCCACCTGCCCCCAAACCAGCAAAACCAGACTGGTGGTTACAACTTCACTGCACTCTGAGTTTCAATGGAGACTTAACCCCTTCCTCAGCATGGAATAACTGTTACTTCCAGGCTTTCTCTGGACTAGATCTAAATTCCCTGTTTTCAATCTCCCCGTCATAAGGGTCTTGTGGTTGTTAGAGGTGCGAGGTTTAAGCTTTACCTGAGCAGATCAACATTCCCTACTGGACACAAAGGGCTGAGCTATCTGTATGGCAGCTGGACCTCACAGGAATTTATGAAAGGGAAGAAATTAATTAGATTGGGGGAAGATCATAAGATGGAAAGGCTGGTGCTGTGAGAGCAGAAGACCAGAGTCCAGAGATCAGCCAGACAAGGCCATGCAGTATCAGTGACTGAGGCTGAAGGATGATGATCAAGCCAAAGCAGAAGGTGGCATGAGAAAATGCTCACAAATAGAGCTGTCTCTCCCAGGCAGTGGGAAGCAGCAAGAGCCAATGTAGACTTGACCCTGAAGCTGTGGACATATTTTTCTTCCAATTATGGTTTTTCTTTTTTTTCATTGCTTTTACTGCGAACTCATCACTCTCTTTCTCCCCTAACACACAGCATGTGATGGGTCTAGATCAGGACAGGGAGGAGGTGTTTGTAATCAGACCCACATTTCTCTGCCTTGTCTGTGTTGTCTCAGCAATGAATTCAGCCAAACCCCCACACTCGTGATGTTTTCAGTGATGATTTAAAAATCTCTATAAAGGTAGAATTTTCCCAAATGGAGTTTCTTGGATAGGAAATCACTTATCTTAAAATATTATTCTATACAACTCTGATCTCTCCTTTCCCCCTTTCCAATCTGCTGAAGTCCCTTTGCACTGGGAGTAACAAAGCCACAGAAGGGGCCTTTATGCCAAAGGCAGTGCCCCTCCGTGGCACTGCTGGTTTTCTTGCCTAGCTCCCTTTTCCTTGCCCTTGATTCTGGCTCTTTCTCCCACACTGTATCCTGTGCCATCAGCCGGAGAGGGACCTCATCTGCTGCTTATTTCAGGCCCTTCTCTAATTACACATTGACATTAGTTATTTATATAACGTCCTTAATGCCAAAACGTCAATACTGGAGGTGCTGGGGGGTGGTGGGGAGGCCTGTGCCCGCCTGCCCGCGGCTCAGCAGGTGGCATCCGCTGGTCACGTTGGTGCGGAGGTGCTGGAGCAGCCCTGTGGCATCCCAGCATCTGGCATCAGCCCCTCGGGAAAGCGGGAGCCAGGTATCCCAGAGAGGCAGAGGGTCACGCACCGCATGCCAGAAGGTAATCGGAGACGGGCTGCCCGGGCTGCCCGGGCTGCAACTGCTCCATGTCCTTCGCAGATGGTGTAATGTCCCTTCCGCAGCCCGCCCGGCTCGGGGGCAGCAGCCCTTGCCCTTGGGAGTCCGCGCTGTGCTTTTACGGCCCCCCCAGAGGAAGGCTGGGAAGCGCTTGCAGATGCCCAATATCCCCAAGGACGGTGTGTGGGCTTTACCCTGGACAGCTAAACAAATACTTGGACGTCTCGTTCCCTGAGACTTGTTTGTGTCTCCGAGGCCGGGGTGGAACGTGCGGTGGGGTGTGTGCAGTTCCTGTTGGGTTTGGTGTGTGGCTGCTCCAGCGCTGGTTTTAAATGTGACACTGATAACGTGAGCCGCCAGCCCGCTGCTGGCTTCCAGTTCCGTCTCGCTGCCTCCGTCTCTTTTATGTTCTCTGCTGCGGTTTGCAAGGCAGAGTTTAAAGGTTTCTCTGACTAACCGTGGCTGCTGGACTCAAAGGGAAGGAAGTCCACGGCAGCCAAGAAAAGGAAGCCAGTTGGTTTCCCTTCTGTGTCTGCGAGCCCGTGTGAGGGGGAGAGGGAGAAGGGTGTATCCAGATCAGAAATGAGATAGGATGGGAAGATAGCAGACCTCCTTCCTTCCATATTTTCTCGGCTCAACAAGCTCCCCGCGTGCGTCAGCCTGCAGTCAGAAAGGAAGCGTGTCCCGGTCAGGATTTACCCGGCAGCGTGGGGCAGCGTGCTCCAGCTCCGGCTGCAGGTGGGCTGCACGCTTTTGGCTCGCTCCCTGGCAGTGCAGTGCGTGAAGGCAGCCAGGATGGGGAGCTTCCTTCCCGCAGGATGGTGGGTGCTGCCAGGGCAGGGGGCCCAGCTGCCCTCCAGCCTGTGGGGCGGGAGCTGGGTGCTGGTCCCCATCTCTCTGGAGCATGTAGTGTGGCATGGCTGGCAGCCCAGCCCTGCTGAGGACCCCCGAGGTGGTCCCTCTCGGCTCCCGGAGCATCTACACAAGTGGCCGTGTCCGGTTTGGGGTCTACATCAGCCTGGTGACCAAAGGGGTGGCTGGAGCCTCGGGACAGTGCTGGCCACCCTTGGGGCAGCAGGGCCTGGAGCTGGGCTGGCACTCATGGTCACAGACACTGTGCTGCAGGCAGCTACTTCAGGGCATCTATTTCTGGCCTCCAGGACAGGAGAGGGTGTGCAGTGGGAGGCAAGCTCCAGGACTCACAGGAGCCGAGGGCTATTTCTGGCTCTGGTTGCTGACCTGCCAGGCCACGCTCGGCCAGTCGCTTCCCCTGTAACTCCCTCATGCCAGGCTCACCCGGAGTCTCCAACCCAGGGCTCCCTCTGCCACCCACACCAGATGCTCCTGGGTGGTGTGGGATGGCTGCCATGCACGGTGCAAGGTTTGTCGCACGACTGTGAAGCTGGCTGTGATCTTTTGATGTAAATCTGCTGTAGGCCTCAATACGTTCCCCAGGGGGCTATCAATAGGTGAATGATGCCCCTGAGGCATGTTTCTGTCACCCTAGAAAGGGGTAACCTGCAGACTGAGGCAAAGAGGTGGGCATGTTGAAAGAAGAAGTCATTGCCATCCAGAAGTCACGCTCCACCTTGTGCTAAAGGCTGTGAGTTCTGTGGCCTGGGCCCCTTCTCTGCAGGCCATGCCATGGAACAGCTTCAGGCAGAGGGCAGAAGGGAGCACTGAGCATCAGGAGTGGTCCCAGAGACCCCAGAGGCTGTGGAACAGAAACGCATTGGCTGGCACCCTCACATCTTCCCCACCAGCTTCTATATATGGGCCTGCCCTCTCTGAACCCATCACACTCGGATCTCAAGTGACACCCTGGGGAGGGAGGGGGTGTGTGTCTATTTTTAACCTCTGAATGGATCTGTGCTGGAGCCGAGCTCTCTGCCCCCGTCAAGGGTACAGCATCATGTTGTGCTGGGAGGATTTTCCTGCGTGGCTCTTTGAATGGCTCCATCACCACTTTAGGTTGTGGCACAGGTAGGATGCAGCTTGGTGGTCTCTGCTTCTTCTCCCCCCTGCTGGTTTTGAGCTCCGTTGCATCTCCCTCCCCAGAGCCATGGGTAGGGAGTGGGCTGCCGTGACTCGCTGAAAGGTCCCTCTTCAGACTGTGCTTCTTGCTGCCTTCATGCATGATGCCCTGGCAGCAGGAAAGCTCGAGAGCATAAATCTGTTACTTTTTAAAATGGGCTGTCGGCAAAAGGAGTAGGAAAGGGGTTATGTGAGGTGCGATGCTGCTGTGGAGAGAATCCCAGCCCCTCTCTGTTGCTGCGTTCGGGGAGCAGAGGCAGAAGGGACCTGAGGGGGGTAGTGTTGGTCCCTCTCAGTGCTGGCTGGGTTGCGGTCTCGCGCAGCGTTACTCTCCTGCCAGGAGCTGCTCTTGCCTCCCACTGATTTCATCTGGAAACCAGTGAGGAGGAGTGAATGTGGGTGGCAGGGAAGCCGGGCAGAAACCTAGGGGGAAAGGGTTAGGGGCACACACTTGGGCTATGTCTGCTGATGCCAGTGCCCCCTCCTTACGATCTGACCTCTCCATCCCCCTCCCCTTGCTTTGCTGCCGCAGGCATGGATGACTTTGAGTACAGCATCCAACTGAACGACAGGGACTGGGCTGAGTTCTTCTTGGCATCGGAGGAATGCAACCTAGTGCCGGCCGCCCTGGCCACGGCCGAGGAGCAGTGTCTCAGTGACATTGAACAAGGGGACGGCGTGCCGGGGAGGCCAAATTAAAATGTTAACAGGATTGAGTCCTGAGCTGTGAACAGTGAGAAAAGATAATCTGAAAATGCCAGTGAGGGG